>CM057102.1:27891279-28061279 GCA_029959045.1 Taenioides sp. WSHXM2023 | reverse complement strand
TGGGAATACCAGGTGCTGTAAGCATTTTCATTCATTTCAATGTAATTAGTAAAAAAAAAAAAAGAGTATTTATGTGAGGAATGCGTAACTATAATTTCCGTTGCCATGGCGACGACAACAATCCATAGCTCGATATTCTCAAAGGTCAAAGGTCACTTCAGTGCATATGCAAAATGAACTGAGTTTTGAGAACTTTTTCACAAATTTCAATTGAAATAGTAATAAAAGAGCAATTTAGACAAAAAAATGCTGTCCACTGTCTATAAATATGGATTTAGTGGTGTCCACGTTCGCTTATGGCCATACCAACTTGAGAATGCCCGATCTCGTCTGATCTCGGAAGCCAAGCAAGTGCGGGCCTGGTTAGTACTTGGATGGGAGACGGCCTGGGAATACCAGGTGCTGTAAGCATTTTCATTCATTTCAATGTAATTAGTAAAAAAAAAAAAAAAAAAGAGTATTTATGTGAGGAATGCGTAACTATAATTTCCATTGCCATGGCGACGACAACAATCCATAGCTCGATATTCTCAAAGGTCAAAGATCACTTCAGTGCATATGCAAAATGAACTGAGTTTTGAGAACTTTTTCACGAATTTCAATTGAAATAGTAATAAAAGAGCAATTTAGACAAAAAATTGCTGTCCACTGTCTATAAATATGGATTTAGTGGTGTCCACGTTCGCTTACGGCCATACCAACTTGAGAATGCCCGATCTTGTCTGATCTCGGACGCCAAGCAAGTGCGGGCCTGGTTAGTACTTGAATCGGAGACGGCCTGGGAATACCAGGTGCTGTAAGCATTTTCATTCATTTCAACGTAATTAGTAAAAAAAAAAAAAGAGTCTTTATGTGAGGAATGCGTAACTATAATTTCCGTTGCCATGGCGACAACAACAATCCATAGCTCGATGTTCTCAAAGGTCAAAGGTCACTTCAGTGCATATGCAAAATGAACTGAGTTTTGAGAACTTTTTCACAAATTTCAATTGAAATAGTAATAAAAGAGCAATTTAGACAAAAAAATGCTGTCCACTGTCTATAAATATGGATTTAGTGGTCTCCACTTTCGCTTACGGCCATACCAACTTGAGAATGCCCGATCTCGTCTGATCTCGGACGCCAAGCAAGTGCGGGCCTGGTTAGTACTTGGATGGGAGACCGCCTGGGAATACCAGGTGCTGTAAGCATTTTCATTCATTTCAATGTAATTAGTTAAAAAAAAAAAAGAGTATTTATGTGAGGAATGCGTAACTATAATTTCCGTTGCCATGGCGACGACAACAATCCATAGCTCGATGTTCTCAAAGGTCAAAGATCACTTCAGTGCATATGCAAAATGAACTGAGTTTTGAGAACTTTTTCACAAATTTCAATTGAAATAGTAATAAAAGAGCAATTTAGACAAAAAATTGCTGTCCACTGTCTATAAATATGGATTTAGTGTTGTCCACGTTCGCGTATGGCCATACCAACTTGAGAATGCCCGATCTCGTCTGATCTCGGACGCCAAGCAAGTGCGGGCCTGGTTAGTACTTGGATGGGAGACGGCCTGGGAATACCAGGTGCTGTAAGCATTTTCATTCATTTCAATGTAATTAGTAAAAAAAAAAAAAAGAGTATTTATGTGAGGAATGCGTAACTATAATTTCCGTTGCCATGGCGACGACAACAATCCATAGCTCGATGTTCTCAAAGGTCAAAGGTCACTTCAGTGCATATGCAAAATGAACTGAGTTTTGAGAACTTTTTCATGAATTTTAATTGAAATAGTAATAAAAGAGCAATTTAGACAAAAAATTGCTGTCCACTGTCTATAAATATGGATTTAGTGGTGTCCACGTTCGCTTACGGCCATACCAACTTGAGAATGCCCGATCTCGTCTGATCTCGGAAGCCAAGCAAGTGCAGGCCTGGTTAGTACTTGGATGGGAGACGGCCTGGGAATACCAGGTGCTGTAAGCATTTTCATTCATTTCAATGTAATTATTTTTTTAAAAAAAGAGTATTTATGTGAGGAATGCGTAACTATAATTTCCGTTGCCATGGCGACGACAACAATCCATAGCTCGATGTTCTCAAAGGTCACTTCAGTGCATATGCAAAATGAACTGAGTTTTGAGAACTTTTTCACAAATTTCAATTGAAATAGTAATAAAAGAGCAATTTAGACAAGAAATTGCTGTCCACTGTCTATAAATATGGATTTAGTGGTGTCCACTTTCGCTTACGGCCATACCAACTTGAGAATGCCCGATCTCGTCTGATCTCGGAAGCCAAGCAAGTGCGGGCCTGGTTAGTACTTGGATGGGAGACCGCCTGGGAATACCAGGTGCTGTAAGCATTTTCATTCATTTCAATGTAATTATTAAAAAAAAAAAAGAGTATTTATGTGAGGAATGCGTAACTATAATTTCCGTTGCCATGGCGACGACAACAATCCATAGCTCGATGTTCTCAAAGGTCAAAGGTCACTACAGTGCATATGCAAAATGAACTGACTTTTGAGAACTTTTTCACAAATTTCAATTGAAATAGTAATAAAAGAGCAATTTAGACAAAAAATTGCTGTCCACTGTCTATAAATATGGATTTAGTGGTGTCCACGTTCGCTTACGGCCATACCAACTTGAGAATGCCCGATCTCGTCTGATCTCGGAAGCCAAGCAAGTGCGGGCCTGGTTAGTACTTGGATGGGAGACGGCCTGGGAATACCAGGTGCTGTAAGCATTTTCATTCATTTCAATGTAATTAGTAAAAAAAAAAAAAAAAGAGTATTTATGTGAGGAATGCGTAACTATAATTTCCGTTGCCATGGCGACGACAACAATCCATAGCTCGATGTTCTCAAAGGTCAAAGGTCACTTCAGTGCATATGCAAAATGAACTGAGTTTTGAGAACTTTTTCACGAATTTTAATTGAAATAGTAATAAAAGAGCAATTTAGACAAAAAATTGCTGTCCACTGTCTATAAATATGGATTTAGTGGTGTCCACGTTCGCTTACGGCCATACCAACTTGAGAATGCCCGATCTCGTCTGAGCTCGGAAGCCAAGCAAGTGCAGGCCTGGTTAGTACTTGGATGGGAGACCGCCTGGGAATACCAGGTGCTGTAAGCATTTTCATTCATTTCAATGTAATTATTAAAAAAAAAAAAGAGTATTTATGTAAGGAATGCGTAACTATAATTTCCGTTGCCATGGCGACGACAACAATCCATAGCTCGATGTTCTTAAAGGTCAAAGGTCACTTCAGTGCACATGCAAAATGAACTGAGTTTTGAGAACTTTTTCACGAATTTTAATTGAAATAGTAATAAAAGAGCAATTTAGACAAAAAATTGCTGTCCACTGTCTATAAATATGGATTTAGTGGTGTCCACGTTCGCTTACGGCCATACCAACTTGAGAATGCCCGATCTCGTCTGATCTCGGAAGCCAAGCAAGTGCAGGCCTGGTTAGTACTTGGATGGGAGACCGCCTGGGAATACCAGGTGCTGTAAGCATTTTCATTCATTTCAATGTAATTATTTAAAAAAAAAAATGAGTATTTATGTGAGGAATGCGTAACTATAATTTCCGTTGCCATGGCGACGACAACAATCCATAGCTCGATGTTCTCAAAGGTCAAAGGTCACTTCAGTGCATATGCAAAATGAACTGAGTTTTGAGAACTTTTTCACGAATTTTAATTGAAATAGTAATAAAAGAGCAATTTAGACAAAAAATTGCTGTCCACTGTCTATAAATATGGATTTAGTGGTGTCCACTTTCGCTTACGGCCATACCAACTTGAGAATGCCCGATCTCGTCTGATCTCGGAAGCCAAGCAAGTGCGGGCCTGGTTAGTACTTGGATGGGAGACCGCCTGGGAATACCAGGTGCTGTAAGCATTTTCATTCATTTCAATGTAATTAGTAAAAAAAAAAAAAAGAGTATTTATGTGAGGAATGCGTAACTATAATTTCCGTTGCCATGGCGACGACAACAATCCATAGCTCGATGTTCTCAAAGGTCAAAGGTCACTTCAGTGCATATGCAAAATGAACTAAGTTTTGAGAACTTTTTCACGAATTTCAATTGAAATAGTAATAAAAGAGCAATTTAGACAAGAAATTGCTGTCCACTGTCTATAAATATGGATTTAGTGGTGTCCACTTTCGCTTACGGCCATACCAACTTGAGAATGCCCGATCTCGTCTGATCTCGGAAGCCAAGCAAGTGCGGGCCTGGTTAGTACTTGGATGGGAGACGGCCTGGGAATACCAGGTGCTGTAAGCATTTTCATTCATTTCAACGTAATTAGTAAAAAAAAAAAAAGAGTCTTTATGTGAGGAATGCGTAACTATAATTTCCGTTGCCATGGCGACAACAACAATCCATAGCTCGATGTTCTCAAAGGTCAAAGGTCACTTCAGTGCATATGCAAAATGAACTGAGTTTTGAGAACTTTTTCACAAATTTCAATTGAAATAGTAATAAAAGAGCAATTTAGACAAAAAAATGCTGTCCACTGTCTATAAATATGGATTTAGTGGTGTCCACATTCGCTTATGGCCATACCAACTTGAGAATGCCCGATCTCGTCTGATCTCGGACGCCAAGCAAGTGCGGGCCTGGTTAGTACTTGAATGGGAGACCGCCTGGGAATACCAGGTGCTGTAAGCATTTTCATTCATTTCAATGTAATTAGTTAAAAAAAAAAAAGAGTATTTATGTGAGGAATGCGTAACTATAATTTCCGTTGCCATGGCGACGACAACAATCCATAGCTCGATATTCTCAAAGGTCAAAGGTCACTTCAGTGCATATGCAAAATGAACTGAGTTTTGAGAACTTTTTCACAAATTTCAATTGAAATAGTAATAAAAGAGCAATTTAGACAAAAAAATGCTGTCCACTGTCTATAAATATGGATTTAGTGTTGTCCACGTTCGCTTATGGCCATACCAACTTGAGAATGCCCGATCTCGTCTGATCTCGGAAGCCAAGCAAGTGCGGGCCTGGTTAGTACTTGGATGGGAGACGGCCTGGGAATACCAGGTGCTGTAAGCATTTTCATTCATTTCAATGTAATTAGTAAAAAAAAAAAAAAAAAAGAGTATTTATGTGAGGAATGCGTAACTATAATTTCCATTGCCATGGCGACGACAAAAATCCATAGCTCGATATTCTCAAAGGTCAAAGATCACTTCAGTGCATATGCAAAATGAACTGAGTTTTGAGAACTTTTTCACGAATTTCAATTGAAATAGTAATAAAAGAGCAATTTAGACAAAAAATTGCTGTCCACTGTCTATAAATATGGATTTAGTGGTGTCCACGTTCACTTACGGCCATACCAACTTGAGAATGCCCGATCTCGTCTGATCTCGGACGCCAAGCAAGTGCGGGCCTGGTTAGTACTTGAATCGGAGACGGCCTGGGAATACCAGGTGCTGTAAGCATTTTCATTCATTTCAACGTAATTAGTAAAAAAAAAAAAGAGTCTTTATGTGAGGAATGCGTAACTATAATTTCCGTTGCCATGGCGACGACAACAATCCATAGCTCGATGTTCTCAAAGGTCAAAGGTCACTTCAGTGCATATGCAAAATGAACTGAGTTTTGAGAACTTTTTCACGAATTTCAATTGAAATAGTAATAAAAGAACAATTTAGACAAAAAATTGCTGTCCACTGTCTATAAATATGGATTTAGTGGTGTCCACGTTCGCTTACGGCCATACCAACTTGAGAATGCCCGATCTCGTCTGATCTCGGACGCCAAGCAAGTGCGGGCCTGGTTAGTACTTGGATGGGAGACGGCCTGGGAATACCAGGTGCTGTAAGCATTTTCATTCATTTCAACGTAATTAGTAAAAAAAAAAAAAGAGTCTTTATGTGAGGAATGCGTAACTATAATTTCCGTTGCCATGGCGACAACAACAATCCATAGCTCGATGTTCTCAAAGGTCAAAGGTCACTTCAGTGCATATGCAAAATGAACTGAGTTTTGAGAACTTTTTCACAAATTTCAATTGAAATAGTAATAAAAGAGCAATTTAGACAAAAAAATGCTGTCCACTGTCTATAAATATGGATTTAGTGGTGTCCACATTCGCTTATGGCCATACCAACTTGAGAATGCCCGATCTCGTCTGATCTCGGACGCCAAGCAAGTGCGGGCCTGGTTAGTACTTGGATGGGAGACCGCCTGGGAATACCAGGTGCTGTAAGCATTTTCATTCATTTCAATGTAATTAGTTAAAAAAAAAAAAGAGTATTTATGTGAGGAATGCGTAACTATAATTTCCGTTGCCATGGCGACGACAACAATCCATAGCTCGATATTCTCAAAGGTCAAAGGTCACTTCAGTGCATATGCAAAATGAACTGAGTTTTGAGAACTTTTTCACAAATTTCAATTGAAATAGTAATAAAAGAGCAATTTAGACAAAAAAATGCTGTCCACTGTCTATAAATATGGATTTAGTGGTGTCCACGTTCGCTTATGGCCATACCAACTTGAGAATGCCCGATCTCGTCTGATCTCGGAAGCCAAGCAAGTGCGGGCCTGGTTAGTACTTGGATGGGAGACGGCCTGGGAATACCAGGTGCTGTAAGCATTTTCATTCATTTCAATGTAATTAGTAAAAAAAAAAAAAAAAAAGAGTATTTATGTGAGGAATGCGTAACTATAATTTCCATTGCCATGGCGACGACAACAATCCATAGCTCGATATTCTCAAAGGTCAAAGATCACTTCAGTGCATATGCAAAATGAACTGAGTTTTGAGAACTTTTTCACGAATTTCAATTGAAATAGTAATAAAAGAGCAATTTAGACAAAAAATTGCTGTCCACTGTCTATAAATATGGATTTAGTGGTGTCCACGTTCGCTTATGGCCATACCAACTTGAGAATGCCCGATCTCGTCTGATCTCGGACGCCAAGCAAGTGCGGGCCTGGTTAGTACTTGAATCGGAGACCGCCTGGGAATACCAGGTGCTGTAAGCATTTTCATTCATTTCAATGTAATTAGTTAAAAAAAAAAAAGAGTATTTATGTGAGGAATGCGTAACTATAATTTCCGTTGCCATGGCGACGACAACAATCCATAGCTCGATATTCTCAAAGGTCAAAGGTCACTTCAGTGCATATGCAAAATGAACTGAGTTTTGAGAACTTTTTCACAAATTTCAATTGAAATAGTAATAAAAGAGCAATTTAGACAAAAAAATGCTGTCCACTGTCTATAAATATGGATTTAGTGTTGTCCACGTTCGCTTATGGCCATACCAACTTGAGAATGCCCGATCTCGTCTGATCTCGGAAGCCAAGCAAGTGCGGGCCTGGTTAGTACTTGGATGGGAGACGGCCTGGGAATACCAGGTGCTGTAAGCATTTTCATTCATTTCAATGTAATTAGTAAAAAAAAAAAAAAAAAAGAGTATTTATGTGAGGAATGCGTAACTATAATTTCCATTGCCATGGCGACGACAAAAATCCATAGCTCGATATTCTCAAAGGTCAAAGATCACTTCAGTGCATATGCAAAATGAACTGAGTTTTGAGAACTTTTTCACGAATTTCAATTGAAATAGTAATAAAAGAGCAATTTAGACAAAAAATTGCTGTCCACTGTCTATAAATATGGATTTAGTGGTGTCCACGTTCGCTTACGGCCATACCAACTTGAGAATGCCCGATCTCGTCTGATCTCGGACGCCAAGCAAGTGCGGGCCTGGTTAGTACTTGAATCGGAGACGGCCTGGGAATACCAGGTGCTGTAAGCATTTTCATTCATTTCAACGTAATTAGTAAAAAAAAAAAAGAGTCTTTATGTGAGGAATGCGTAACTATAATTTCCGTTGCCATGGCGACGACAACAATCCATAGCTCGATGTTCTCAAAGGTCAAAGGTCACTTCAGTGCATATGCAAAATGAACTGAGTTTTGAGAACTTTTTCACGAATTTTAATTGAAATAGTAATAAAAGAACAATTTAGACAAAAAATTGCTGTCCACTGTCTATAAATATGGATTTAGTGGTGTCCACGTTCGCTTACGGCCATACCAACTTGAGAATGCCCGATCTCGTCTGATCTCGGACGCCAAGCAAGTGCGGGCCTGGTTAGTACTTGGATGGGAGACGGCCTGGGAATACCAGGTGCTGTAAGCATTTTCATTCATTTCAACGTAATTAGTAAAAAAAAAAAAAGAGTCTATGTGAGGAATGCGTAACTATAATTTCCGTTGCCATGGCGACAACAACAATCCATAGCTCGATGTTCTCAAAGGTCAAAGGTCACTTCAGTGCATATGCAAAATGAACTGAGTTTTGAGAACTTTTTCACAAATTTCAATTGAAATAGTAATAAAAGAGCAATTTAGACAAAAAAATGCTGTCCACTGTCTATAAATATGGATTTAGTGGTGTCCACATTCGCTTATGGCCATACCAACTTGAGAATGCCCGATCTCGTCTGATCTCGGACGCCAAGCAAGTGCGGGCCTGGTTAGTACTTGGATGGGAGACCGCCTGGGAATACCAGGTGCTGTAAGCATTTTCATTCATTTCAATGTAATTAGTTAAAAAAAAAAAAGAGTATTTATGTGAGGAATGCGTAACTATAATTTCCGTTGCCATGGCGACGACAACAATCCATAGCTCGATATTCTCAAAGGTCAAAGGTCACTTCAGTGCATATGCAAAATGAACTGAGTTTTGAGAACTTTTTCACAAATTTCAATTGAAATAGTAATAAAAGAGCAATTTAGACAAAAAAATGCTGTCCACTGTCTATAAATATGGATTTAGTGGTGTCCACGTTCGCTTATGGCCATACCAACTTGAGAATGCCCGATCTCGTCTGATCTCGGAAGCCAAGCAAGTGCGGGCCTGGTTAGTACTTGGATGGGAGACGGCCTGGGAATACCAGGTGCTGTAAGCATTTTCATTCATTTCAATGTAATTAGTAAAAAAAAAAAAAAAAAAGAGTATTTATGTGAGGAATGCGTAACTATAATTTCCATTGCCATGGCGACGACAACAATCCATAGCTCGATATTCTCAAAGGTCAAAGATCACTTCAGTGCATATGCAAAATGAACTGAGTTTTGAGAACTTTTTCACGAATTTCAATTGAAATAGTAATAAAAGAGCAATTTAGACAAAAAATTGCTGTCCACTGTCTATAAATATGGATTTAGTGGTGTCCACGTTCGCTTATGGCCATACCAACTTGAGAATGCCCGATCTCGTCTGATCTCGGACGCCAAGCAAGTGCGGGCCTGGTTAGTACTTGAATCGGAGACTGCCTGGGAATACCAGGTGCTGTAAGCATTTTCATTCATTTCAATGTAATTAGTTAAAAAAAAAAAAGAGTATTTATGTGAGGAATGCGTAACTATAATTTCCGTTGCCATGGCGACGACAACAATCCATAGCTCGATGTTCTCAAAGGTCAAAGATCACTTCAGTGCATATGCAAAATGAACTGAGTTTTGAGAACTTTTTCACAAATTTCAATTGAAATAGTAATAAAAGAGCAATTTAGACAAAAAAATGCTGTCCACTGTCTATAAATATGGATTTAGTGTTGTCCACGTTCGCTTATGGCCATACCAACTTGAGAATGCCCGATCTCGTCTGATCTCGGAAGCCAAGCAAGTGCGGGCCTGGTTAGTACTTGGATGGGAGACGGCCTGGGAATACCAGGTGCTGTAAGCATTTTCATTCATTTCAATGTAATTAGTAAAAAAAAAAAAAAAAAGAGTATTTATGTGAGGAATGCGTAACTATAATTTCCATTGCCATGGCGACGACAACAATCCATAGCTCGATATTCTCAAAGGTCAAAGATCACTTCAGTGCATATGCAAAATGAACTGAGTTTTGAGAACTTTTTCACGAATTTCAATTGGAATAGTAATAAAAGAGCAATTTAGACAAAAAATTGCTGTCCACTGTCTATAAATATGGATTTAGTGGTGTCCACGTTCGCTTACGGCCATACCAACTTGAGAATGCCCGATCTCGTCTGATCTCGGACGCCAAGCAAGTGCGGGCCTGGTTAGTACTTGAATCGGAGACGGCCTGGGAATACCAGGTGCTGTAAGCATTTTCATTCATTTCAACGTAATTAGTAAAAAAAAAAAAAGAGTCTTTATGTGAGGAATGCGTAACTATAATTTCCGTTGCCATGGCGACAACAACAATCCATAGCTCGATGTTCTCAAAGGTCAAAGGTCACTTCAGTGCATATGCAAAATGAACTGAGTTTTGAGAACTTTTTCACAAATTTCAATTGAAATAGTAATAAAAGAGCAATTTAGACAAAAAAATACTGTCCACTGTCTATAAATATGGATTTAGTGGTCTCCACTTTCGCTTACGGCCATACCAACTTGAGAATGCCCGATCTCGTCTGATCTCGGACGCCAAGCAAGTGCGGGCCTGGTTAGTACTTGGATGGGAGACGGCCTGGGAATACCAGGTGCTGTAAGCATTTTCATTCATTTCAATGTAATTAGTTAAAAAAAAAAAAGAGTATTTATGTGAGGAATGCGTAACTATAATTTCCGTTGCCATGGCGACGACAACAATCCATAGCTCGATGTTCTCAAAGGTCAAAGATCACTTCAGTGCATATGCAAAATGAACTGAGTTTTGAGAACTTTTTCACAAATTTCAATTGAAATAGTAATAAAAGAGCAATTTAGACAAAAAATTGCTGTCCACTGTCTATAAATATGGATTTAGTGTTGTCCACGTTCGCGTATGGCCATACCAACTTGAGAATGCCCGATCTCGTCTGATCTCGGACGCCAAGCAAGTGCGGGCCTGGTTAGTACTTGGATGGGAGACGGCCTGGGAATACCAGGTGCTGTAAGCATTTTCATTCATTTCAATGTAATTAGTAAAAAAAAAAAAAAAAAAAGAGTATTTATGTGAGGAATTCGTAACTATAATTTCCGTTGCCATGGCGACGACAACAATCCATAGCTCGATGTTCTCAAAGTTCAAAGGTCACTTCAGTGCATATGCAAAATGAACTGAGTTTTGAGAACTTTTTCACAAATTTCAATTGAAATAGTAATAAAAGAGCAATTTAGACAAAAAAATGCTGTCCACTGTCTATAAATATGGATTTAGTGGTGTCCACGTTCGCTTATGGAAACCAACTTGAGAATGCCCGATCTCGTCTGATCTCGGACGCCAAGCAAGTGCGGGCCTGTTTAGTACTTGAATCGGAGACCGCCTGGGATTATCAGGTGCTGTAAGCATTTTCATTCATTTCAATGTAATTAGTAAAAAAATAAAAGAGTATTTATGTGAGGAATGCGTAACTATAATTTCCGTTGCCATGGCGACGACAACAATCCATAGCTCGATGTTCTCAAAGGTCAAAGGTTACTTCAGTGCATGTGCAAAATGAACTGAGTTTTGAGAACTTTTTCACGAATTTCAATTGAAATAGTAATAAAAGAGCAATTTAGACAAAAAATTGCTGTCCACTGTCTATAAATATGGATTTAGTGGTGTCCATGTTCGCTTACGGCCATACCAACTTGAGAATGCCCGATCTCGTCTGATCTCGGACGCCAAGCAAGTGCGGGCCTGGTTAGTACTTGAATCGGAGACCGCCTGGGAATACCAGGTGCTGTAAGCATTTTCATTCATTTCAATGTAATTAGTAAAAAAAAAAAAAAAGAGTATTTATGTGAGGAAGGCGTAACTATAATTTCCGTTGCCGTGGCGACGACAACAATCCATAGCTCGATGTTCTCAAAGGTCAAAGATCACTTCAGTGCATATGCAAAATGAACTGAGTTTTGAGAACTTTTTCACAAATTTCAATTGAAATAGTAATAAAAGAGCAATTTAGACAAAAAAATTGCTGTCCACTGTCTATAAATATGGATTTAGTGGTGTCCACGTTCGCTTACGGCCATACCAACTTGAGAATGCCCGATCTCGTCTGATCTCGGACGCCAAGCAAGTGCAGGCCTGGTTAGTACTTGGATGGGAGACGGCCTGGGAATACCAGGTGCTGTAAGCATTTTCATTCATTTCAATGTAATTAGTTAAAAAAAAAAAAGAGTATTTATGTGAGGAATGCGTAACTATAATTTCCGTTGCCATGGCGACGACAACAATCCATAGCTCGATGTTCTCAAAGGTCAAAGATCACTTCAGTGCATATGCAAAATGAACTGAGTTTTGAGAACTTTTTCACAAATTTCAATTGAAATAGTAATAAAAGAGCAATTTAGACAAAAAATTGCTGTCCACTGTCTATAAATATGGATTTAGTGTTGTCCACGTTCGCGTATGGCCATACCAACTTGAGAATGCCCGATCTCGTCTGATCTCGGACGCCAAGCAAGTGCGGGCCTGGTTAGTACTTGGATGGGAGACGGCCTGGGAATACCAGGTGCTGTAAGCATTTTCATTAATTTCAATGTAATTAGTAAAAAAAAAAAAAAAAAAAGAGTATTTATGTGAGGAATTCGTAACTATAATTTCCGTTGCCATGGCGACGACAACAATCCATAGCTCGATATTCTCAAAGGTCAAAGGTCACTTCAGTGCATATGCAAAATGAACTGAGTTTTGAGAACTTTTTCACAAATTTCAATTGAAATAGTAATAAAAGAGCAATTTAGACAAAAAAATGCTGTCCACTGTCTATAAATATGGATTTAGTGGTGTCCACGTTCGCTTATGGCCATACCAACTTGAGAATGCCCGATCTCGTCTGATCTCGGACGCCAAGCAAGTGCGGGCCTGTTTAGTACTTGAATCGGAGACCGCCTGGGATTATCAGGTGCTGTAAGCATTTTCATTCATTTCAATGTAATTAGTAAAAAAATAAAAGAGTATTTATGTGAGGAATGCGTAACTATAATTTCCGTTGCCATGGCGACGACAACAATCCATAGCTCGATGTTCTCAAAGGTCAAAGGTTACTTCAGTGCATGTGCAAAATGAACTGAGTTTTGAGAACTTTTTCACGAATTTCAATTGAAATAGTAATAAAAGAGCAATTTAGACAAAAAATTGCTGTCCACTGTCTATAAATATGGATTTAGTGGTGTCCATGTTCGCTTACGGCCATACCAACTTGAGAATGCCCGATCTCGTCTGATCTCGGACGCCAAGCAAGTGCGGGCCTGGTTAGTACTTGAATCGGAGACCGCCTGGGAATACCAGGTGCTGTAAGCATTTTCATTCATTTCAATGTAATTAGTAAAAAAAAAAAAAAGAGTATTTATGTGAGGAATGCGTAACTATAATTTCCGTTGCCGTGGCGACGACAACAATCCATAGCTCGATGTTCTCAAAGGTCAAAGATCACTTCAGTGCATATGCAAAATGAACTGAGTTTTGAGAACTTTTTCACAAATTTCAATTGAAATAGTAATAAAAGAGCAATTTAGACAAAAAATTGCTGTCCACTGTCTATAAATATGGATTTAGTGGTGTCCACGTTCGCTTACGGCCATACCAACTTGAGAATGCCCGATCTCGTCTGATCTCGGACGCCAAGCAAGTGCAGGCCTGGTTAGTACTTGGATGGGAGACGGCCTGGGAATACCAGGTGCTGTAAGCATTTTCATTCATTTCAATGTAATTAGTTTAAAAAAAAAAAGAGTCTTTATGTGAGGAATGTGTAACTATAATTTCCGTTGCCATGGCGACAACAACAATCCATAGCTCGATGTTCTCAAAGGTCAAAGGTCACTTCAGTGCATATGCAAAATGAACTGAGTTTTGAGAACTTTTTAACAAATTTCAATTGAAATAGTAATAAAAGGGCAATTTAGACAAAAAAAATGCTGTCCACTGTCTATAAATATGGATTTAGTGGTGTCCATGTTCGCTTACGGCCATACCAACTTGAGAATGCCCGATCTCGTCTGATCTCGGACGCCAAGCAAGTGCGGGCCTGGTTAGTACTTGGATGGGAGACGGCCTGGGAATACCAGGTGCTGTAAGCATTTTCATTCATTTCAATGTAATTAGTTAAAAAAAAAAAAGAGTATTTATGTGAGGAATGCGTAACTATAATTTCCGTTGCCATGGCGACGACAACAATCCATAGCTCGATGTTCTCAAAGGTCAAAGGTCACTTCAGTGCATATGCAAAATGAACTGAGTTTTGAGAACTTTTTCACAAATTTCAATTGAAATAGTAATAAAAGAGCAATTTAGACAAAAAAATGCTGTCCACTGTCTATAAATATGGATTTAGTGTTGTCCACGTTCGCGTATGGCCATACCAACTTGAGAATGCCCGATCTCGTCTGATCTCGGACGCCAAGCAAGTGCGGGCCTGGTTAGTACTTGGATGGGAGACGGCCTGGGAATACCAGGTGCTGTAAGCATTTTCATTCATTTCAATGTAATTAGTAAAAAAAAAAAAAAAAAAAAGAGTATTTATGTGAGGAATTCGTAACTATAATTTCCGTTGCCATGGCGACGACAACAATCCATAGCTCGATGTTCTCAAAGGTCAAAGGTCACTTCAGTGCATATGCAAAATGAACTGAGTTTTGAGAACTTTTTCACAAATTTCAATTGAAATAGTAATAAAAGAGCAATTTAGACAAAAAATTGCTGTCCACTGTCTATAAATATGGATTTAGTGGTGTCCACGTTCGCTTACGGCCATACCAACTTGAGAATGCCCGATCTCGTCTGATCTCGGACGCCAAGCAAGTGCAGGCCTGGTTAGTACTTGGATGGGAGACGGCCTGGGAATACCAGGTGCTGTAAGCATTTTCATTCATTTCAATGTAATTAGTTAAAAAAAAAAAAAGAGTCTTTATGTGAGGAATGCGTAACTATAATTTCCGTTGCCATGGCGACAACAACAATCCATAGCTCGATGTTCTCAAAGGTCAAAGGTCACTTCAGTGCATATGCAAAATGAACTGAGTTTTGAGAACTTTTTCACAAATTTCAATTGAAATAGTAATAAAAGGGCAATTTAGACAAAAAAAATGCTGTCCACTGTCTATAAATATGGATTTAGTGGTGTCCATGTTCGCTTACGGCCATACCAACTTGAGAATGCCCGATCTCGTCTGATCTCGGACGCCAAGCAAGTGCGGGCCTGGTTAGTACTTGGATGGGAGACGGCCTGGGAATACCAGGTGCTGTAAGCATTTTCATTCATTTCAATGTAATTAGTAAAAAAAAAAAAAGAGTATTTATGTGAGGAATGCGTAACAATAATTTCCGTTGCCATGGCGACGACAACAATCCATAGCTCGATGTTCTCAAAGGTCAAAGGTCACTTCAGTGCATATGCAAAATGAACTGAGTTTTGAGAACTTTTTCACGAATTTCAATTGAAATAGTAATAAAAGAGCAATTTAGACAAAAAATTGCTGTCCACTGTCTATAAATATGGATTTAGTGGTGTCCACGTTCGCTTACGGCCATACCAACTTGAGAATGCCCGATCTCGTCTGATCTCGGACGCCAAGCAAGTGCGGGCCTGGTTAGTACTTGGATGGGAGACGGCCTGGGAATACCAGGTGCTGTAAGCATTTTCATTCATTTCAATGTAATTAGTAAAAAAAAAAAAAGAGTATTTATGTGAGGAATGCGTAACTATAATTTCCATTGCCATGGCGACGACAACAATCCATAGCTCGATGTTCTCAAAGGTCAAAGGTCACTTCAGTGCATATGCAAAATGAACTGAGTTTTGAGAACTTTTTCACAAATTTCAATTGAAATAGTAATAAAAGAGCAATTTAGACAAAAAAATGCTGTCCACTGTCTATAAATATGGATTTAGTGGTGTCCACGTTCGCTTATGGCCATACCAACTTGAGAATGCCCGATCTCGTCTGATCTCGGACGCCAAGCAAGTGCGGGCCTGGTTAGTACTTGAATCGGAGACCGCCTGGGAATACCAGGTGCTGTAAGCATTTTCATTCATTTCAATGTAATTAGTTAAAAAAAAAAAAGAGTATTTATGTGAGGAATGCGTAACTATAATTTCCGTTGCCATGGCGACGACAACAATCCATAGCTCGATGTTCTCAAAGGTCAAAGGTCACTTCAGTGCATATGCACAATGAACTGAGTTTTGAGAACTTTTTCACAAATTTCAATTGAAATAGTAATAAAAGAGCAATTTAGACAAAAAATTGCTGTCCACTGTCTATACATATGGATTTAGTGGTGTCCACGTTCGCTTACGGCCATACCAACTTGAGAATGCCCGATCTCGTCTGATCTCGGACGCCAAGCAAGTGCAGGCCTGGTTAGTACTTGGATGGGAGACGGCCTGGGAATACCAGGTGCTGTAAGCATTTTCATTCATTTCAATGTAATTAGTTAAAAAAAAAAAAGAGTCTTTATGTGAGGAATGCGTAACTATAATTTCCATTGCCATGGCGACAACAACAATCCATAGCTCGATGTTCTCAAAGGTCAAAGGTCACTTCAGTGCATATGCAAAATGAACTGAGTTTTGAGAACTTTTTCACAAATTTCAATTGAAATAGTAATAAAAGGGCAATTTAGACAAAAAAAATGCTGTCCACTGTCTATAAATATGGATTTAGTGGTGTCCATGTTCGCTTACGGCCATACCAACTTGAGAATGCCCGATCTCGTCTGATCTCGGACGCCAAGCAAGTGCGGGCCTGGTTAGTACTTGGATGGGAGACGGCCTGGGAATACCAGGTGCTGTAAGCATTTTCATTCATTTCAATGTAATTAGTAAAAAAAAAAAAAGAGTATTTATGTGAGGAATGCGTAACAATAATTTCCGTTGCCATGGCGACGACAACAATCCATAGCTCGATGTTCTCAAAGGTCAAAGGTCACTTCAGTGCATATGCAAAATGAACTGAGTTTTGAGAACTTTTTCACGAATTTCAATTGAAATAGTAATAAAAGAGCAATTTAGACAAAAAATTGCTGTCCACTGTCTATAAATATGGATTTAGTGGTGTCCACGTTCGCTTACGGCCATACCAACTTGAGAATGCCCGATCTCGTCTGATCTCGGACGCCAAGCAAGTGCGGGCCTGGTTAGTACTTGGATGGGAGACGGCCTGGGAATACCAGGTGCTGTAAGCATTTTCATTCATTTCAATGTAATTAGTAAAAAAAATAAAAGAGTATTTATGTGAGGAATGCGTAACTATAATTTCCATTGCCATGGCGACGACAACAATCCATAGCTCGATGTTCTCAAAGGTCAAAGGTCACTTCAGTGCATATGCAAAATGAACTGAGTTTTGAGAACTTTTTCACAAATTTCAATTGAAATAGTAATAAAAGAGCAATTTAGACAAAAAAATGCTGTCCACTGTCTATAAATATGGATTTAGTGGTGTCCACGTTCGCTTATGGCCATACCAACTTGAGAATGCCCGATCTCGTCTGATCTCGGACGCCAAGCAAGTGCGGGCCTGGTTAGTACTTGAATCGGAGACCGCCTGGGAATATCAGGTGCTGTAAGCATTTTCATTCCTTTCAATGTAATTAGTAAAAAAATAAAAGAGTATTTATGTGAGGAATGCGTAACTATAATTTCCGTTGCCATGGCGACGACAACAATCCATAGCTCGATGTTCTCAAAGGTCAAAGGTTACTTCAGTGCATGTGCAAAATGAACTGAGTTTTGAGAACTTTTTCACGAATTTCAATTGAAATAGTAATAAAAGAGCAATTTAGACAAAAAATTGCTGTCCACTGTCTATAAATATGGATTTAGTGGTGTCCACGTTCGCTTACGGCCATACCAACTTGAGAATGCCCGATCTCGTCTGATCTCGGACGCCAACCAAGTGCGGGCCTGGTTAGTACTTGGATGGGAGACGGCCTGGGAATACCAGGTGCTGTAAGCATTTTCATTCATTTCAATGTAATTAGTTAAAAAAAAAAAAAGAGTTTTTATGTGAGGAATGCGTAACTATAATTTCCGTTGCCATGGCGACGACAACAATCCATAGCTCGATGTTCTCAAAGGTCAAAGATCACTTCAGTGCATATGCAAAATGAACTGAGTTTTGAGAACTTTTTCACAAATTTCAATTGAAATAGTAATAAAAGAGCAATTTAGACAAAAAATTGCTGTCCACTGTCTATAAATATGGATTTAGTGGTGTCCACTTTCGCTTACGGCCATACCAACTTGAGAATGCCCGATCTCGTCTGATCTCGGACGCCAAGCAAGTGCGGGCCTGGTTAGTACTTGGATGGGAGACGGCCTGGGAATACCAGGTGCTGTAAGCATTTTCATTCATTTCAATGTAATCAGTAAAAAAAAAAAAAGAGTCTTTATGTGAGGAATGCGTAACTATAATTTCCGTTGCCATGGCGACGACAACAATCCATAGCTCGATGTTCTCAAAGGTCAAAGGTCACTTCAGTGCATATGCAAAATGAACTGAGTTTTGAGAACTTTTTCACAAATTTCAATTGAAATAGTAATAAAAGAGCAATTTAGACAAAAAAAATGCTGTCCACTGTCTATAAATATGGATTTAGTGGTGTCCACGTTCGCTTATGGCCATACCAACTTGAGAATGCCCGATCTCGTCTGATCTCGGACGCCAAGCAAGTGCGGGCCTGGTTAGTACTTGAATGGGAGACCGCCTGGGAATACCAGGTGCTGTAAGCATTTTCATTCATTTCAATGTAATTAGTTAAAAAAAAAAAAGAGTCTTTATGTGAGGAATGCGTAACTATAATTTCCGTTGCCATGGCGACGACAACAATCCATAGCTCGATGTTCTCAAAGGTCAAAGGTCACTTCAGTGCATATGCAAAATGAACTGAGTTTTGAGAACTTTTTCACAAATTTCAATTGAAATAGTAATAAAAGAGCAATTTAGACAAAAAAAATGCTGTCCACTGTCTATAAATATGGATTTAGTGGTGTCCACGTTCGCTTATGGCCATACCAACTTGAGAATGCCCGATCTCGTCTGATCTCGGACGCCAAGCAAGTGCGGGCCTGGTTAGTACTTCGATGGGAGACCGCCTGGGAATACCAGGTGCTGTAAGCATTTTCATTCATTTCAATGTAATTAGTAAAATAAAAAAAAGAGTATTTATGTGAGGAATGCGTAACTATAATTTCCGTTGCCATGGCGACGACAACAATCCATAGCTCGATGTTCTCAAAGGTCAAAGGTCACTTCAGTGCATATGCAAAATGAACTGAGTTTTGAGAACTTTTTCACAAATTTCAATTGAAATAGTAATAAAAGAGCAATTTAGACAAAAAATTGCTGTCCACTGTCTATAAATATGGATTTAGTGGTGTCCATGTTCGCTTACGGCCATACCAACTTGAGAATGCCCGATCTCGTCTGATCTCGGACGCCAAGCAAGTGCGGGCCTGGTTAGTACTTGGATGGGAGACGGCCTGGGAATACCAGGTGCTGTAAGCATTTTCATTCATTTGAATGTAATTAGTTAAAAAAAAAAAAGAGTCTTTATGTGAGGAATGCGTAACTATAATTTCCGTTGCCATGGCGACGACAACAATCCATAGCTCGATGTTCTCAAAGGTCAAAGGTCTCTTCAGTGCATATGCAAAATGAACTGAGTTTTGAGAACTTTTTCACGAATTTCAATTGAAATAGTAATAAAAGAGCAATTTAGACAAAAAATTGCTGTCCACTGTCTATAAATATGGATTTAGTGGTGTCCACATTCGCTTACGGCCATACCAACTTGAGAATGCCCGATCTCGTCTGATCTCGGACGCCAAGCAAGTGCGGGCCTGGTTAGTACTTGGATGGGAGACCGCCTGGGAATACCAGGTGCTGTAAGCATTTTCATTCATTTCAATGTAATTAGTAAAAAAAAAAAAAAGAGTATTTATGTGAGGAATGCGTAACTATAATTTCCGTTGCCATGGCGACGACAACAATCCATAGCTCGATGTTCTCAAAGGTCAAAGGTCACTTCAGTGCATATGCAAAATGAACTGAGTTTTGAGAACTTTTTCACGAATTTCAATTGAAATAGTAATAAAAGAGCAATTTAGACAAAAAATTGCTGTCCACTGTCTATAAATTTGGATTTCGTGGTGTCCACGTTCGCTTACGGCCATACCAACTTGAGAATGCCCGATCTCGTCTGATCTCGGACGCCAAGCAAGTGCGGGCCTGGTTAGTACTTGGATGGGAGACGGCCTGGGAATACCAGGTGCTGTAAGCATTTTCATTCATTTCAATGTAATTAGTTAAAAAAAAAAAAGAGTCTTTATGTGAGGAATGCGTAACTATAATTTCCGTTGCCATGGCGACGACAACAATCCATAGCTCGATGTTCTCAAAGGTCAAAGGTCTCTTCAGTGCATATGCAAAATGAACTGAGTTTTGAGAACTTTTTCACGAATTTCAATTGAAATAGTAATAAAAGAGCAATTTAGACAAAAAATTGCTGTCCACTGTCTATAAATATGGATTTAGTGGTGTCCACGTTCGCTTACGGCCATACCAACTTGAGAATGCCCGATCTCGTCTGATCTCGGACGCCAACCAAGTGCGGGCCTGGTTAGTACTTGGATGGGAGACGGCCTGGGAATACCAGGTGCTGTAAGCATTTTCATTCATTTCAATGTAATTAGTTAAAAAAAAAAAAAGAGTTTTTATGTGAGGAATGCGTAACTATAATTTCCGTTGCCATGGCGACGACAACAATCCGTAGCTCGATGTTCTCAAAGGTCAAAGGTCACTTCAGTGCATATGCAAAATGAACTGAGTTTTGAGAACTTTTTCACGAATTTCAATTGAAATAGTAATAAAAGAGCAATTTAGACAAAAAAACTGCTGTCCACTGTCTATAAATATGGATTTAGTGGTGTCCACGTTTGCTTACGGCCATACCAATTTGAGAATGCCCGATCTCGTCTGATCTCGGACGCCAAGCAAGTGCGGGCCTGGTTAGTACTTGGATGGGAGACGGCCTGGGAATACCAGGTGCTGTAAGCATTTTCATTCATTTCAATGTAATCAGTAAAAAAAAAAAAGAGTCTTTATGTGAGGAATGCGTAACTATAATTTCCGTTGCCATGGCGACGACAACAATCCGTAGCTCGATGTTCTCCAAGGTCAAAGGTCACTTCAGTGCATATGCAAAATGAACTGAGTTTTGAGAACTTTTTCACGAATTTCAATTGAAATAGTAATAAAAGAGCAATTTAGACAAAAAAATGCTGTCCACTGTCTATAAATATGGATTTAGTGGTGTCCACGTTTGCTTACGGCCATACCAATTTGAGAATGCCCGATTTCGTCTGATCTCGGACGCCAAGCAAGTGCGGGCCTGGTTAGTACTTGGATGGGAGACGGCCTGGGAATACCAGGTGCTGTAAGCATTTTCATTCATTTCAATGTAATTAGTTAAAAAAAAAAAGAGTCTTTATGTGAGGAATGCATAACTATAATTTCCGTTGCCATGGCGACGACAACAATCCATAGCTCGATGTTCTCAAAGGTCACTTCAGTGCATATGCAAAATGAACTGAGTTTTGAGAACTTTTTCACGAATTTCAATTGAAATAGTAATAAAAGAGCAATTTAGACAAAAAATTGCTGTCCACTGTCTATAAATATGGATTTAGTGGTGTCCACGTTCGCTTACGGCCATACCAACTTGAGAATGCCCGATCTCGTCTGATCTCGGACGCCAAGCAAGTGCGGGCCTGGTTAGTACTTGGATGGGAGACGGCCTGGGAATACCAGGTGCTGTAAGCATTTTCATTCATTTCAATGTAATTAGTTAAAAAAAAAAAGAGAGTTTTTATGTGAGGAATGCGTAACTATAATTTCCGTTGCCATGGCGACGACAACAGTCCATAGCTCGATGTTCTCAAAGGTCAAAGGTCTCTTCAGTGCATATGCAAAATGAACTGAGTTTTGAGAACTTTTTCACGAATTTCAATTGAAATAGTAATAAAAGAGCAATTTAGACAAAAAATTGCTGTCCACTGTCTATAAATATGGATTTAGTGGTGTCCACGTTCGCTTACGGCCATACCAACTTGAGAATGCCCGATCTCGTCTGATCTCGGACACCAAGCAAGTGCGGGCCTGGTTAGTACTTGAATGGGAGACGGCCTGGGAATACCAGGTGCTGTAAGCATTTTCATTCATTTCAATGTAATTAGTAAAATAAAAAAAAGAGTATTTATGTGAGGAATGCGTAACTATAATTTCCGTTGCCATGGCGACGACAACAATCCATAGCTCGATGTTCTCAAAGGTCAAAGATCACTTCAGTGCATATGCAAAATGAACTGAGTTTTGAGAACTTTTTCACAAATTTCAATTGAAATAGTAATAAAAGAGCAATTTAGACAAAAAATTGCTGTCCACTGTCTATAAATATGGATTTAGTGGTGTCCATGTTCGCTTACGGCCATACCAACTTGAGAATGCCCGATCTCGTCTGATCTCGGACGCCAAGCAAGTGCGGGCCTGGTTAGTACTTGGATGGGAGACGGCCTGGGAATACCAGGTGCTGTAAGCATTTTCATTCATTTCAATGTAATTAGTTTAAAAAAAAAAAAGAGTCTTTATGTGAGGAATGCGTAACTATAATTTCCGTTGCCATGGCGACGACAACAATCCATAGCTCGATGTTCTCAAAGGTCAAAGGTCACTTCAGTGCATATGCAAAATGAACTGAGTTTTGAGAACTTTTTCACGAATTTCAATTGAAATAGTAATAAAAGAGCAATTTAGACAAAAAATTGCTGTCCACTGTCTATAAATATGGATTTAGTGGAGTCCACGTTCGCTTACGGCCATACCAACTTGAGAATGCCCGATCTCGTCTGATCTCGGACGCCAAGCAAGTGCGGGCCTGGTTAGTACTTGGATGGGAGACGGCCTGGGAATACCAGGTGCTGTAAGCATTTTCATTCATTTCAATGTAATCAGTAAAAAAAAAAAAAGAGTCTTTATGTGAGGAATGCGTAACTATAATTTCCGTTGCCATGGCGACGACAACAATCCGTAGCTCGATGTTCTCAAAGGTCAAAGGTCACTTCAGTGCATATGCAAAATGAACTGAGTTTTGAGAACTTTTTCACGAATTTCAATTGAAATAGTAATAAAAGAGCAATTTAGACAAAAAAACTGCTGTCCACTGTCTATAAATATGGATTTAGTGGTGTCCACTTTCGCTTACGGCCATACCAACTTGAGAATGCCCGATCTCGTCTGATCTCGGAAGCCAAGCAAGTGCGGGCCTGGTTAGTACTTGGATGGGAGACGGCCTGGGAATACCAGGTGCTGTAAGCATTTTCATTCATTTCAATATAATTAGTTTAAAAAAAAAAGAGAGTTTTTATGTGAGGAATGCGTAACTATAATTTCCGTTGCCATGGCGACGACAACAATCCATAGCTCGATGTTCTCAAAGGTCAAAGGTCTCTTCAGTGCATATGCAAAATGAACTGAGTTTTGAGAACTTTTTCACGAATTTCAATTGAAATAGTAATAAAAGAGCAATTTAGACAAAAAATTGCTGTCCACTGTCTATAAATATGGATTTAGTGGTGTCCACGTTCGCTTACGGCCATACCAACTTGAGAATGCCCGATCTCGTCTGATCTCGGACACCAAGCAAGTGCGGGCCTGGTTAGTACTTGGATGGGAGACGGCCTGGGAATACCAGGTGCTGTAAGCATTTTCATTCATTTCAATGTAATTAGTAAAATAAAAAAAAGAGTATTTATGTGAGGAATGCGTAACTATAATTTCCGTTGTCATGGCGACGACAACAATCCATAGCTCGATGTTCTCAAAGGTCAAAGGTCACTTCAGTGCATATGCAAAATGAACTGAGTTTTGAGAACTTTTTCACAAATTTCAATTGAAATAGTAATAAAAGAGCAATTTAGACAAAAAATTGCTGTCCACTGTCTATAAATATGGATTTAGTGGTGTCCACGTTCGCTTACGGCCATACCAACTTGAGAATGCCCGATCTCGTCTGATCTCGGACGCCAAGCAAGTGCGGGCCTGGTTAGTACTTGGATGGGAGACGGCCTGGGAATACCAGGTGCTGTAATCATTTTCATTCATTTCAATGTAATCAGTAAAAAAAAAAAAAGAGTCTTTATGTGAGGAATGCGTAACTATAATTTCCGTTGCCATGGCGACGACAACAATCCGTAGCTCGATGTTCTCAAAGGTCAAAGGTCACTTCAGTGCATATGCAAAATGAACTGAGTTTTGAGAACTTTTTCACGAATTTCAATTGAAATAGTAATAAAAGAGCAATTTAGACAAAAAAACTGCTGTCCACTGTCTATAAATATGGATTTAGTGGTGTCCACGTTTGCTTACGGCCATACCAATTTGAGAATGCCCGATCTCGTCTGATCTCGGACGCCAAGCAAGTGCGGGCCTGGTTAGTACTTGGATGGGAGACGGCCTGGGAATACCAGGTGCTGTAAGCATTTTCATTCATTTCAATGTAATTAGTTAAAAAAAAAAGAGAGTTTTTATGTGAGGAATGCGTAACTATAATTTCCGTTGCCATGGCGACGACAACAATCCATAGCTCGATGTTCTCAAAGGTCAAAGGTCTCTTCAGTGCATATGCAAAATGAACTGAGTTTTGAGAACTTTTTCACGAATTTCAATTGAAATAGTAATAAAAGAGCAATTTAGACAAAAAATGCTGTCCACTGTCTATAAATATGGATTTAGTGGTGTCCACGTTCGCTTATGGCCATACCAACTTGAGAATGCCCGATCTCGTCTGATCTCGGAAGCCAAGCAAGTGCGGGCCTGGTTAGTACTTGGATGGGAGATGGCCTGGGAATACCAGGTGCTGTAAGCATTTTCATTCATATCAATGTAATTTGTTAAAAAAAAAAAAAAGAGTCTTTATGTGAGGAATGCGTAACTATAATTTCCGTTGCCATGGCGACGACAACAATCCATAGCTCGATGTTCTCAAAGGTCAAAGGTCACTTCAGTGCATATGCAAAATGAACTGAGTTTTGAGAACTTTTTCACGAATTTCAATTGAAATAGTAATAAAAGAGCAATTTAGACAAAAAATTGCTGTCCACTGTCTATAAATATGGATTTAGTGGAGTCCACGTTCGCTTACGGCCATACCAACTTGAGAATGCCCGATCTCGTCTGATCTCGGACGCCAAGCAAGTGCGGGCCTGGTTAGTACTTGGATGGGAGACGGCCTGGGAATACCAGGTGCTGTAAGCATTTTCATTCATTTCAATGTAATTAGTTAAAAAAAAAAAGAGTCTTTATGTGAGGAATGCGTAACTATAATTTCCGTTGCCATGGCGACGACAACAATCCATAGCTCGATGTTCTCAAAGTTCAAAGGTCTCTTCAGTGCATATGCAAAATGAACTGAGTTTTGAGAACTTTTTCACGAATTTCAATTGAAATAGTAATAAAAGAGCAATTTAGACAAAAAATTGCTGTCCACTGTCTATAAATATGGATTTAGTGGTGTCCACGTTCGCTTACGGCCATACCAACTTGAGAATGCCCGATCTCGTCTGATCTCGGACGCCAAGCAAGTGCGGGCCTGGTTAGTACTTGGATGGGAGACCGCCTGGGAATACCAGGTGCTGTAAGCATTTTCATTCATTTCAATGTAATTAGTAAAATAAAAAAAAGAGTCTTTATGTGAGGAATGCGTAACTATAATTTCCGTTGCCATGGCGACGACAACAATCCATAGCTCGATGTTCTCAAAGGTCAAAGGTCACTTCAGTGCATATGCAAAATGAACAGAGTTTTGAGAACTTTTTCACAAATTTCAATTGAAATAGTAATAAAAGAGCAATTTAGACAAAAAATTGCTGTCCACTGTCTATAAATATGGATTTAGTGGTGTCCACGTTTGCTTACGGCCATACCAATTTGAGAATGCCCGATCTCGTCTGATCTCGGACACCAAGCAAGTGCGGGCCTGGTTAGTACTTGGATGGGAGACGGCCTGGGAATACCAGGTGCTGTAAGCATTTTCATTCATTTCAATGTAATTAGTAAAAAAAAAAAAAAAAGAGTCTTTATGTGAGGAATGCGTAACTATAATTTCCGTTGCCATGGCGACGACAACAATCCGTAGCTCGATGTTCTCAAAGGTCAAAGGTCACTTCAGTGCATATGCAAAATGAACTGAGTTTTGAGAACTTTTTCACGAATTTCAATTGAAATAGTAATAAAAGAGCAATTTAGACAAAAAAACTGCTGTCCACTGTCTATAAATATGGATTTAGTGGTGTCCACGTTTGCTTACGGCCATACCAATTTGAGAATGCCCGATCTCGTCTGATCTCGGACACCAAGCAAGTGCGGGCCTGGTTAGTACTTGGATGGGAGACGGCCTGGGAATACCAGGTGCTGTAAGCATTTTCATTCATTTCAATGTAATTAGTTAAAAAAAAAAAGAGTCTTTATGTGAGGAATGCGTAACTATAATTTCCGTCGCCATGGCGACGACAACAATCCATAGCTCGATGTTCTCAAAGGTCAAAGGTCACTTCAGTGCATATGCAAAATGGACTGAGTTTTGAGAACTTTTTCACGAATTTCAATTGAAATAGCAATAAAAGAGCAATTTAGACAAAAAAAATGCTGTCCACTGTCTATAAATATGGATTTAGTGGTGTCCACGTTCGCTTATGGCCATACCAACTTGAGAATGCCCGATCTCGTCTGATCTCGGACGCCAAGCAAGTGCGGGCCTGGTTAGTACTTGAATGGGAGACCGCCTGGGAATACCAGGTGCTGTAAGCATTTTCATTCATTTCAATGTAATTAGTAAAATAAAAAAAAGAGTATTTATGTGAGGAATGCGTAACTATAATTTCCGTTGCCATGGCGACGACAACAATCCATAGCTCGATGTTCTCAAAGGTCAAAGGTCACTTCAGTGCATATGCAAAATGAACTGAGTTTTGAGAACTTTTTCACAAATTTCAATTGAAATAGTAATAAAAGAGCAATTTAGACAAAAAATTGCTGTCCACTGTCTATAAATATGGATTTAGTGGTGTCCACGTTCGCTTACGGCCATACCAACTTGAGAATGCCCGATCTCGTCTGATCTCGGACGCCAAGCAAGTGCGGGCCTGGTTAGTACTTGGATGGGAGACGGCCTGGGAATACCAGGTGCTGTAAGCATTTTCATTCATTTCAATGTAATTAGTAAAAAAAAAAAAAAAAAGAGTCTTTATGTGAGGAATGCGTAACTATAATTTCCGTTGCCATGGCGACGACAACAATCCGTAGCTCGATGTTCTCAAAGGTCAAAGGTCACTTCAGTGCATATGCAAAATGAACTGAGTTTTGAGAACTTTTTCATGAATTTCAATTGAAATAGTAATAAAAGAGCAATTTAGACAAAAAAATGCTGTCCACTGTCTATAAATATGGATTTAGTGGTGTCCACGTTCGCTTACGGCCATACCAACTTGAGAATGCCCGATCTCGTCTGATCTCGGACGCCAAGCAAGTGCGGGCCTGGTTAGTACTTGGATGGGAGACGGCCTGGGAATACCAGGTGCTGTAAGCATTTTCATTCATTTCAATGTAATTAGTTAAAAAAAAAAGAGTCTTTATGTGAGGAATGCGTAACTATAATTTCCGTTGCCATGGCGACGACAACAATCCATAGCTCGATGTTCTCAAAGGTCAAAGGTCACTTCAGTGCATATGCAAAATGAACTGAGTTTTGAGAACTTTTTCACGAATTTCAATTGAAATAGTAATAAAAGAGCAATTTAGACAAAAAATTGCTGTCCACTGTCTATAAATATGGATTTAGTGGTGTCCACGTTCGCTTACGGCCATACCAACTTGAGAATGCCCGATCTCGTCTGATCTCGGACGCCAAGCAAGTGCGGGCCTGGTTAGTACTTGGATGGGAGACGGCCTGGGAATACCAGGTGCTGTAAGCATTTTCATTCATTTCAATGTAATTAGTTAAAAAAAAAAAAAAGAGTCTTTATGTGAGGAATGCGTAACTATAATTTCCGTTGCCATGGCAACGACAACAATCCATAGCTCGATGTTCTCAAAGGTCAAAGGTCTCTTCAGTGCATATGCAAAATGAACTGAGTTTTGAGAACTTTTTCACGAATTTCAATTGAAATAGTAATAAAAGAGCAATTTAGACAAAAAAATGCTGTCCACTGTCTATAAATATGGATTTAGTGGTGTCCACGTTCGCTTATGGCCATACCAACTTGAGAATGCCCGATCTCGTCTGATCTCGGACGCCAAGCAAGTGCGGGCCTGGTTAGTACTTGGATGGGAGACGGCCTGGGAATACCAGGTGCTGTAAGCATTTTCATTCATTTCAATGTAATTAGTTAAAAAAAAAGAGTCTTTATGTGAGGAATGCGTAACTATAATTTCCGTTGCCATGGCGACGACAACAATCCATAGCTCGATGTTCTCAAAGGTCAAAGGTCACTTCAGTGCATATGCAAAATGAACTGAGTTTTGAGAACTTTTTCACGAATTTCAATTGAAATAGTAATAAAAGAGCAATTTAGACAAAAAATTGCTGTCCACTGTCTATAAATATGGATTTAGTGGTGTCCACGTTTGCTTACGGCCATACCAATTTGAGAATGCCCGATCTCGTCTGATCTCGGAAGCCAAGCAAGTGCAGGCCTGGTTAGTACTTGGATGGGAGACGGCCTGGGAATACCAGGTGCTGTAAGCATTTTCATTCATTTCAATGTAATTATTAAAAAAAAAAAAGAGTATTTATGTGAGGAATGCGTAACTATAATTTTCGTTGCCATGGCGACGACAACAATCCATAGCTCGATGTTCTCAAAGGTCACTTCAGTGCATATGCAAAATGAACTGAGTTTTGAGAACTTTTTCACAAATTTCAATTGAAATAGTAATAAAAGAGCAATTTAGACAAAAAATTGCTGTCCACTGTCTATAAATATGGATTTAGTGGTGTCCACGTTCGCTTACCGCCATACCAACTTGAGAATGCCCGATCTCGTCTGATCTCGGACGCCAAGCAAGTGCGGGCCTGGTTAGTACTTGGATGGGAGACGGCCTGGGAATACCAGGTGCTGTAAGCATTTTCATTCATTTCAATGTAATTAGTAAAAAAAAAAAAAGAGTCTTTATGTGAGGAATGCGTAACTATAATTTCCGTTGCCATGGCGACGACAACAATCCATAGCTCGATGTTCTCAAAGGTCAAAGGTCACTTCAGTGCATATGCAAAATGAACTGAGTTTTGAGAACTTTTTCACGAATTTCAATTGAAATAGTAATAAAAGAGCAATTTAGACAAAAAATTGCTGTCCACTGTCTATAAATATGGATTTAGTGGTGTCCACGTTCGCTTACGGCCATACCAACTTGAGAATGCCCGATCTCGTCTGATCTCGGAAGCCAAGCAAGTGCGGGCCTGGTTAGTACTTGGATGGGAGACGGCCTGGGAATACCAGGTGCTGTAAGCATTTTCATTCATTTCAATGTAAATAGTTAAAAGAAAAAAAAAGAGTCTTTATGTGAGGAATGCGTAACTATAATTTCCGTTGCCATGGCGACGACAACAATCCATAGCTCGATGTTCTCAAAGGTCAAAGGTCACTTCAGTGCATATGCAAAATGAACTGAGTTTTGAGAAATTTTTCACAGACTTCAATTGAAATAGTAATAAAAGAGCAATTTAGACAAAAAAAATGCTGTCCACTGTCTATAAATATGGATTTAGTGGTGTCCACGTTCGCTTATGGCCGTACCAACTTGAGAATGCCCGATCTCGTCTGATCTCGGAAGCCAAGCAAGTGCGGGCCTGGTTAGTACTTGGATGGGAGACGGCCTGGGAATACCAGGTGCTGTAAGCATTTTCATTCATTTCAATGTAATTAGTAAAAAAAAAAAAAGAGTCTTTATATGAGGAATGCGTAACTATAATTTCCGTTGCCATGGCGACGACAACAATCCATAGCTCGATGTTCTCAAAGGTCAAAGGTCACTTCAGTGCATATGCAAAATGAACTGAGTTTTGAGAACTTTTTCACGAATTTCAATTGAAATAGTAATAAAAGAGCAATTTAGACAAAAAATTGCTGTCCACTGTCTATAAATATGGATTTAGTGGTGTCCACGTTTGCTTATGGCCATACCAACTTGAGAATGCCCGATCTCGTCTGATCTCGGACGCCAAGCAAGTGCGGGCCTGGTTAGTACTTGAATCGGAGACCGCCTGGGATTATCAGGTGCTGTAAGCATTTTCATTCCTTTCAATGTAATTAGTAAAAAAATAAAAGAGTATTTATGTGAGGAATGCGTAACTATAATTTCCGTTGCCATGGCGACGACAACAATCCATAGCTCGATGTTCTCAAAGGTCAAAGGTCTCTTCAGTGCATATGCAAAATGAACTGAGTTTTGAGAACTTTTTCACGAATTTCAATTGAAATAGTAATAAAAGAGCAATTTAGACAAAAAATTGCTGTCCACTGTCTATAAATATGGATTTAGTGGTGTCCGCGTTCGCTTATGGCCATACCAACTTGAGAATGCCCAATCTCGTCTGATCTTGGACGCCAAGCAAGTGCGGGCCTGGTTAGTACTTGGATGGGAGACGGCCTGGGAATACCAGGTGCTGTAAGCATTTTCATTCATTTCAATGTAATTAGTAAAAAAAAAAAAAAAAAGAGTCTTTATGTGAGGAATGCGTAACTATAATTTCCGTTGCCATGGCGACGACAACAATCCATAGCTCGATGTTCTCAAAGGTCAAAGGTCACTTCAGTGCATATGCAAAATGAACTGAGTTTTGAGAACTTTTTCACGAATTTCAATTGAAATAGTAATAAAAGAGCAATTTAGACAAAAAATTGCTGTCCACTGTCTATAAATATGGATTTAGTGGTGTCCACGTTTGCTTACGGCCATACCAATTTGAGAATGCCCGATCTCGTCTGATCTCGGAAGCCAAGCAAGTGCAGGCCTGGTTAGTACTTGGATGGGAGACGGCCTGGGAATACCAGGTGCTGTAAGCATTTTCATTCATTTCAATGTAATTATTTAAAAAAAAAAAGAGTATTTATGTGAGGAATGCGTAACTATAATTTTCGTTGCCATGGCGACGACAACAATCCATAGCTCGATGTTCTCAAAGGTCACTTCAGTGCATATGCAAAATGAACTGAGTTTTGAGAACTTTTTCACAAATTTCAATTGAAATAGTAATAAAAGAGCAATTTAGACAAAAAATTGCTGTCCACTGTCTATAAATATGGATTTAGTGGTGTCCACGTTCGCTTACCGCCATACCAACTTGAGAATGCCCGATCTCGTCTGATCTCGGACGCCAAGCAAGTGCGGGCCTGGTTAGTACTTGGATGGGAGACGGCCTGGGAATACCAGGTGCTGTAAGCATTTTCATTCATTTCAATGTAATTAGTAAAAAAAAAAAAAAGAGTCTTTATGTGAGGAATGCGTAACTATAATTTCCGTTGCCATGGCGACGACAACAATCCATAGCTCGATGTTCTCAAAGGTCAAAGGTCACTTCAGTGCATATGCAAAATGAACTGAGTTTTGAGAAATTTTTCACAGACTTCAATTGAAATAGTAATAAAAGAGCAATTTAGACAAAGAAAATGCTGTCCACTGTCTATAAATATGGATTTAGTGGTGTCCACGTTCGCTTATGGCCATACCAACTTGAGAATGCCCGATCTCGTCTGATCTCGGAAGCCAAGCAAGTGCGGGCCTGGTTAGTACTTGGATGGGAGACGGCCTGGGAATACCAGGTGCTGTAAGCATTTTCATTCATTTCAATGTAATTAGTAAAAAAAAAAAAAGAGTCTTTATATGAGGAATGCGTAACTATAATTTCCGTTGCCATGGCGACGACAACAATCCATAGCTCGATGTTCTCAAAGGTCAAAGGTCACTTCAGTGCATATGCAAAATGAACTGAGTTTTGAGAACTTTTTCACGAATTTCAATTGAAATAGTAGTAAAAGAGCAATTTATACAAAAAAATGCTGTCCACTGTCTATAAATATGGATTTAGTGGTGTCCACGTTCGCTTATGGCCATACCAACTTGAGAATGCCCGATCTCGTCTGATCTCGGAAGCCAAGCAAGTGCGGGCCTGGTTAGTACTTGGATGGGAGACGGCCTGGGAATACCAGGTGCTGTAAGCATTTTCATTCATTTCAATGTAATTAGTAAAAAAAAAAAAAGAGTCTTTATGTGAGGAATGCGTAACTATAATTTCCGTTGCCATGGCGACGACAACAATCCATAGCTCGATGTTCTCAAAGGTCAAAGGTCACTTCAGTGCATATGCAAAATGAACTGAGTTTTGAGAACTTTTTCACGAATTTCAATTGAAATAGTAATAAAAGAGCAATTTAGACAAAAAATTGCTGTCCACTGTCTATAAATATGGATTTAGTGGTGTCCACGTTTGCTTATGGCCATACCAACTTGAGAATGCCCGATCTCGTCTGATCTCGGACGCCAAGCAAGTGCGGGCCTGGTTAGTACTTGAATCGGAGACCGCCTGGGATTATCAGGTGCTGTAAGCATTTTCATTCCTTTCAATGTAATTAGTAAAAAAATAAAAGAGTATTTATGTGAGGAATGCGTAACTATAATTTCCGTTGCCATGGCGACGACAACAATCCATAGCTCGATGTTCTCAAAGGTCAAAGGTCACTTCAGTGCATATGCAAAATGAACTGAGTTTTGAGAACTTTTTCACGAATTTCAATTGAAATAGTAATAAAAGAGCAATTTAGACAAAAAAATGCTGTCCACTGTCTATAAATATGGATTTAGTGGTGTCCACGTTAGCTTATGGCCATACCAACTTGAGAATGCCCGATCTCGTCTGATCTCGGACGCCAAGCAAGTGCGGGCCTGGTTAGTACTTGGATGGGAGACGGCCTGGGAATACCAGGTGCTGTAAGCATTTTCATTCATTTCAATGTAATTAGTAAAAAAAAAAAAAACAGTCTTTATGTGAGGAATGCGTAACTATAATTTCCGTTGCCATGGCGACGACAACAATCCATAGCTCGATGTTCTCAAAGGTCAAAGGTCACTTCAGTGCATATGCAAAATGAACTGAGTTTTGAGAACTTTTTCACGAATTTCAATTGAAATAGTAATAAAAGAGCAATTTAGACAAAAAATTGCTGTCCACTGTCTATAAATATGGATTTAGTGGTGTCCACGTTCGCTTACGGCCATACCAACTTGAGAATGCCCGATCTCGTCTGATCTCGGACGCCAAGCAAGTGCGGGCCTGGTTAGTACTTGGATGGGAGACGGCCTGGGAATACCAGGTGCTGTAAGCATTTTCATTCATTTCAATGTAATTAGTTAAAAGAAAAAAAGAGTATTTATGTGAGGAATGCGTAACTATAATTTCCGTCGCCATGGCGACGACAACAATCCATAGCTCGATGTTCTCAAAGGTCAAAGGTCACTTCAGTGCATATGCAAAATGAACTGAGTTTTGAGAACTTTTTCACAAATTTCAATTGAAATAGTAATAAAAGAGCAATTTAGACAAAAAAATTGCTGTCCACTGTCTATAAATATGGATTTAGTGGTGTCCACGTTCGCTTATGGCCATACCAACTTGAGAATGCCCGATCTCGTCTGATCTCGGAAGCGAAGCAAGTGCGGACCTGGTTAGTACTTGGATGGGAGACGGCCTGGGAATACCAGGTGCTGTAAGCATTTTCATTCATTTCAATGTAATTAGTTAAAAAAAAAAAAGAGTATTTATGTGAGGAATGCGTAACTATAATTTCCGTCGCCATGGCGACGACAACAATCCATAGCTCGATGTTCTCAAAGGTCAAAGGTCACTTCAGTGCATATGCAAAATGAACTGAGTTTTGAGAACTTTTTCACGAATTTCAACTGAAATAGTAATAAAAGAGCAATTTAGACAAAAAAATTGCTGTCCACTGTCTATAAATTTGGATTTCGTGGTGTCCACGTTCGCTTACGGCCATACCAACTTGAGAATGCCCGATCTCGTCTGATCTCGGAAGCCAATCAAGTGCGGGCCTGGTTAGTACTTGGATGGGAGACCGCCTGGGAATACCAGGTGCTGTAAGCATTTTCATTCATTTCAATGTAATTATTAAAAAAAAAAAAGAGTATTTATGTGAGGAATGCGTAACTATAATTTCCGTTGCCATGGCGACGACAACAATCCATAGCTCGATGTTCTCAAAGGTCAAAGGTCACTTCAGTGCATATGCAAAATGAACTAAGTTTTGAGAACTTTTTCACGAATTTCAATTGAAATAGTAATAAAAGAGCAATTTAGACAAAAAAATGCTGTCCACTGTCTATAAACATGGATTTAGTGATGTCCACATTCGCTTACGGCCATACCAACTTGAGAATATCCGATCTCATCTGATCTCGGAAGCCAAGCAAGTGCGGGCCTGGTTAGTACTTGGATGGGAGACGGCCTGGGAATACCAGGTGCTGTAAGCATTTTCATTCATTTCAATGTAATTAGTAAAAAAAAAAAAAAAGAGTCTTTATGTGAGGAATGCGTAACTATAATTTCCGTTGCCATGGCGACGACAACAATCCATAGCTCGATGTTCTCAAAGGTCAAAGGTCACTTCAGTGCATATGCAAAATGAACTGAGTTTTGAGAACTTTTTCACGAATTTTAATTGAAATAGTAATAAAAGAGCAATTTAGACAAAAAATTGCTGTCCACTGTCTATAAATATGGATTTAGTGGTGTCCACGTTCGCTTATGGCCATACCAACTTGAGAATGCCCGATCTCGTCTGATCTCGGAAGCCAAGCAAGTGCGAGCCTGGTTAGTACTTGGATGGGAGACGGCCTGGGAATACCAGGTGCTGTAAGCATTTTCATTCATTTCAATGTAATTATTTAAAAAAAAAAAGAGTATTTATGTGAGGAATGCGTAACTATAATTTCCGTTGCCATGGCGACGACAACAATCCATAGCTCGATGTTCTCAAAGGTCAAAGGTCACTTCAGTGCATATGCAAAATGAACTGAGTTTTGAGAACTTTTTCACGAATTTTAATTGAAATAGTAATAAAAGAGCAATTTAGACAAAAAATTGCTGTCCACTGTCTATAAATATGGATTTAGTGGTGTCCACGTTCGCTTACGGCCATACCAACTTGAGAATGCCCGATCTCGTCTGATCTCGGAAGCCAAGCAAGTGCGGGCCTGGTTAGTACTTGGATGGGAGACGGCCTGGGAATACCAGGTGCTGTAAGCATTTTCATTCATTTCAATGTAATTAGTAAAAAAAAAAAAAAAGAGTATTTATGTGAGGAATGCGTAACTATAATTTCCGTTGCCATGGCGACGACAACAATCCATAGCTCGATGTTCTCAAAGGTCAAAGGTCACTTCAGTGCATATGCAAAATGAACTAAGTTTTGAGAACTTTTTCACGAATTTTAATTGAAATAGTAATAAAAGAGCAATTTAGACAAAAAATTGCTGTCCACTGTCTATAAATATGGATTTAGTGGTGTCCACGTTCGCTTACGGCCATACCAACTTGAGAATGCCCGATCTCGTCTGATCTCGGAAGCCAAGCAAGTGCAGGCCTGGTTAGTACTTGGATGGGAGACGGCCTGGGAATACCAGGTGCTGTAAGCATTTTCATTCATTTCAATGTAATTATTTTTTAAAAAAAAGAGTATTTATGTGAGGAATGCGTAACTATAATTTCCGTTGCCATGGCGACGACAACAATCCATAGCTCGATGTTCTCAAAGGTCAAAGGTCACTTCAGTGCATATGCAAAATGAACTGACTTTTGAGAACTTTTTCACAAATTTCAATTGAAATAGTAATAAAAGAGCAATTTAGACAAAAAATTGCTGTCCACTGTCTATAAATATGGATTTAGCGGTGTCCACGTTCGCTTACGGCCATACCAACTTGAGAATGCCCGATCTCGTCTGATCTCGGAAGCCAAGCAAGTGCGGGCCTGGTTAGTACTTGGATGGGAGACGGCCTGGGAATACCAGGTGCTGTAAGCATTTTCATTCATTTCAATGTAATTATTTAACACTAGAAGTCCCGGGAATTTTGACACCCCCCCCTAAAGTCCTGGAGAAGGGTCAAAAGACCCTTAGTCCAATCTGACGACTCTGATGGCCACAATTAGCATCTCTTCATTTGTAAATGCGTTCAGTACCTGAAGAATCAGCAGGGGAGAGGACTATCTGGTCAGTTCCCATAAGCTGTGCGGGCGTGTGGCAGTGGGGGATGGTGGGCTAAAGGTTCCAAAGTTGCATGCAGCCTTTTGTGCTGAGGGGAATAAATACAGTGCATCCGGAAACTATTCACAGCGCTTCCCTTTTTCCCACATTTTATCATGTTACAGCCTCATTCCAAATTGTATTAAATTCATCTCTTACCTCAAAATTCTACACACAATACCTCATTATGACAATGTAAAAAAAGTTTTGTTTTGTTTTTTTTTAAACATTTTTTGAGTTTATTAAAAATAGAAAACTAATAAATCACATTTACATAAGTATTCACAGCCTTTGCTTAATACTTTGTTGATCTACCTTTGGCAGCAATTACAGCCTCAAGTCCTTTTTAATGCGATGCCACAAGCTTAGCACACCTATCTTTTGGCAGCTTTGCCGATTCTTCTTTGTAGTAATTCTCAAGCTCCATCAGGTTGGATGGGAGACGTCTGTGCACAGCCATTTTCAGGTCTCTCCAGAGATGTTCAATCGAATTCAAGTCTGGACTCTGGCTGGGCCACTCCAGGACATTCACAGAGTGGTTCTGAAGCCAATCCTTTGAAATCTTGGCTGTGTGCTTTGGGTCGTTGTCCTGCTGAAAAATGAACCTTCTGTGTTTCATTTTTTTGGTGATGAGCGGTGCCTGGTTTCCTCCAAACATGACGCCTGGCATTCACACCAAAGAGTTCAATCTTTGTCTCATCAGACCAGAGAATTTTGTTTCTCATGGTCTGAGAGGCATTCAGGTGCCTTTTGGCAAATTCCAGACGGGCTGCCATTCCTTTTACTAAGGAGTGGCTTTCGTCTGGCCACTCTACCGTACAGGTCTGATTGGTGGATTGCTGCAGAGATGGTTGTCCTTCTGGAAGGCTCACCTCTCTCCACAGAGGAACGCTGGAACTCTGACAGAGTGACCATCGGGTTCTTGGTCACCTCCCTGACTAAGGTAGTACTAGGTAACAGATGAATTTAATACAGTTTGGAATGAGGCTGTAACATGACAAAATGTGGAAAAAATGAAGCGCTGTGAATACTTTCCGGATGCACTGTAGTTGCCTGCTTCACCTTCAACAAATAGAAGGATGGCTATGCTATGGCCCGAAACCGCTTCCAAGACATCATGCAACACCTACGGTTTGATGACATGTTCACACGCAGTGAGCGAGTGGAGACCGATAAGTTTGCTGCAATTTCTGATGTGTGGGGATCTTTTGTCAATAACTGCATCGCATCCTACAACCCTGGTCGACACATCACTATTGATGAACAGCTTTTCCCGTCAAAGAATCGCTGCTGTTTCCTGCAGTACACTGCAACCAAACCTGACAAGTTTGGCATCAAGTTTTGGGTGGCTTGCAACTTGACAGTACATCTGCAATGTCCTCCCATATCTTGGCAAGGACCCCAGTCGTCCCAGTGGGGAGAGAATGCTTATGTTGTTCATAAGGCATGCACCGGGGTGCAGGAGAGACAGGTGGACTTCCTGGTTGAGCTTGCGAGAGAGTTGGCTAACTGTCATGTGAGTAAGAAGAAGGCTCACAAGGAGCAACTGCTTCAGCAGCAACCTCCCACACCTAGCCCTGGGAAAAGGGCGAAGTGTCAGGTCAACCATCGATGCATGAACAACTACACAACTTTGAGATGTATTGACTGCTACAAATACACATGTGGCAAATGCAGGAGGGAGATACCGTGGCAGTGCCAAGTATGTTTTGACAGTGCAGACGGACTGCTGAGATGCCAGTCACACAACAAGGACATGCCACTTTAGCCTAGTGTAAATATGTAAATATGTGTGGAATTGTTTTATTACTTGTATTTTGTAACTATTTTGTTTTTTTGTTGTTGTTTTTTTTTGACAGAAATAAAAAGCATTGGAAACAAATCACAGTTGTTCTTTTGTATATTTGTCATGCTGACATTTCAGTCCTCTTGACTTAGACACTAATGCTTCTGGTCATTTTACTCACAGACCCCTGGCTGTACCACCAGGACCAAAAAATTTCCATTTAAAAAAAATTAAAGTTATGGCCTGGGGTTTTATAGCTTTCACTGTATGCAGGTCCATGGACTGCCCCAGTGTTTTCTCAAATGTCCTATATTACGCAAAATTGACTCTTGTGACCTTTAAGCCATATTAGACTATTGTTACCTCATCAACCAAAAACATGCAACACCCCTATGAACAGTATACAATCAAGAACCGTCAAGGAATTCCTCCCTCCTGTGGGCTCACCACCTGCAGAGGGGTTCATAGGGGGTCTGGGTCTGGTGTCCAGAGTAGGACTACAGATGGAAATTAGCTATGAGCTACAATCTGGTACAAACATATCTGCCACTGTGGTTAATGTAATTGTACACTGTCCTAATAAACCAATAAAACTTAAAAAAAAAATATATAACCAGAATTGTGTTTTGTTTCATTCACACATGTTTGAATAATGCTGCATTATTAGTCTGTGTATCTCTTCAAAGCTCAAAATGCTCTGTTCTGCCTTGTGATGTCATGAAACAGTAGTTTTCAAGTTAACAGCGCTTTTTACCTTTTGTTCAGTAGAGATTCCAGAGCTGAAATTATCCAAATGATTCTAACGAAGGTGTATTGAGTTTAAAAACACAGTGGAGCACTTCCTGTAGTACCACATGGCATCACAAGGTGGAACAGAGTGTTTTCTGTTTGAGAGAAACTAAATATGTTGGGGTTTTGTGTTAAACATGTGTGAATGAAACAAAAGGTAACTCCAGGTCTGTTTTTAATGAGGAAACAACATTATAGCATAGATTACACAATAGCGTAATATAGGCCCTTTAATGTTCTTTGTTACTCATGTGGAATTTTTATTTTATAGGTGTTCCAAAGGATGGAGATCTTCCTCAAAGATGGTGGACTTGTTCAATCCTTCTGCACACCAATGGGAAAGAGTGCATTCATCAACATTTGCAATGATATTCGTGTTTGAATCCTGACCAGAGGTGCTGCCTTCACTGAGCTTGTCAAGATTAGACTGTGAGCAACTTTAAAATGATCACTATGGCTTTTGGAAGAACGTCAAGATTAGCAGGACACTCTGTTTAAGACCTTAGTTCCAAAGGTACTGTTTGGCTCAGTTTACAATATTTGTCAAAAAGGACATTTCTTGTGTTCTACAAATTGACGTGTTAAGACTATGGAAACTGGAGTTTGACTTTGGGTTGTTTGCATGATGCGTGGTCAAAAGGCCTTTTGACTGGCCTGTATTTTTTACATATCTTTAATGTATTTTGATTAGTACTGCAGCTGGAAAATCAAGTCGTAAGAATTGAATAAGTTATATTTTTGTAAATCTGTTTGCAGGTTCATGGGTTGGCTCTGGTGGAATAGTGGCTAAATGTTTTGTACTGAGCAATTTAAGAAAAAAAAAAAAATAATAAATGCTCTGGAGAATTGTGTAAAGGCTTGTTGGAAAGCTTCAAGGGCCTAGTTCACAGTTAAAAAAAAACAGCATGTGTCTTGCGTTTGTGCTTCAAAAGAAATGTGTAATTAAATTTACAAAATTCAACAAAGGATTGCATTGGAATCGTCTGTTATAGAGATAAATAGCAGAGATTTTTCTTAAAAAAAAAAAAAAAAGACTGCTGAGGCTGTAGCTACTGCACACTGGATTGGTAAGCATGTCATTAATGTGCACATTTTGTGCTGGGATGTTGAGGTCATTGTAATAACACTGAGCACAATTGTTTTCTGTCATTCCTCTCTGTGTGAATATTAAAGGTGTATTAGGTGTATTTCTAATAATAAAATGTGATTGTTTGTGTTTAGCCAGCAGGTGTATACTGAGCACTGAGCAGTAAAGACCAGGTCACATTCCTGCACTGTGTCTGAGCTCAACTCACTTCTTGGCTGCATCCACTGCACTTTACAGGTGAGCCTTTCATTTCATGAGTTTAAAGGTTTAGTGACAGACAGTTAAACTGTATGACATTAAAATAACACAGCGTGCTGTTACCTGCTTTGATTCTGCTGTGTTTGTGATTGCACATGTTTCATGAGGTGAACGCAGGACTACAGGTCTAGAAGAAGCCTAAAGGACTTGAGTGCAGCTCACACAAAAGCAATATGATCCTCACGTCTGTTCAGGCTGTTTATGGACTTTACACATCAGCTCATGTCTAATTGTTTCAGTTACATGTGCCTTTAACTCTCTTAAACTGTTTCTTACATCATTTGTTTACATATTTTAATGTATATTTGTGTTAACTGTTTTTTAAAGGGGGGGGGGGGGGGTTATTTTAATAAATATTTGAATGCATTTAAAATCTGTGTCTTCTCATGGCAATACATAGGTTATCTGTATTTTAAATGACAGGCAATTATTGGGAACAATATTGCCAGGTAATACATGTAAATTTAATATACAAGGTTTTGCTGTTACCTGCAGAGCAATTCTTTACTGTATACTTCAAGCCAATGAATAAGTGTAAAAAAAATAGCTCAACAAAAACCTGTCAAGTGTTCCCAGTTCTCATCTGTAAATATAATTTACAGTCATTTGCTGAAATATTACAGTAATTATCTGACCTTACAAGGTGTTTACTGTAAAATTCACAGGAGATTTGTTACAGTGTTTGTTCTGGATTTGTGACAAGCGGCAGCGAGCATTTGTCTTTCAATAAACGCTTTGGACCAAAATGGATGCGTGTGCTTCATGATTTATGGGACATATTGCTTACTGGACTTGTGGGGGAGTGCATCATAGGGACAAGTCAAAAACAATCCAAGTAGGAAAATGCAACTGCTAAATAAAGCTTTCACCTCTCAAATTCAAGCTCACCTTGTTTGTTATCATTTCATCTTTTGCTTGTCAACATCATTATCACCAGAAATCTCTCATTTGGGTTGCTCATCTTTGAAGTGCTGGAAAAAACGATGACAAGCACAGCCACGGCTACAATGTATTTTGGCCACAAGAGGGCGACGTCTGCCAACTCAAAGGCCTGGCTACACAGTCTGTGCCAGTGTAACAGGCCGCATTATTCATGAATCCAAAGCATCACGATATGCACAGCAATACACCCTGACCAAACAGGTCCAAAAAGACTCTGTTTTATCGGACAGGAGCACAATTTCTTTGTGTTTCCGTGAGAAAACAATGTCTCTAAATATCTGTCACATTCTTTTTTTTTTTTGTTTGTTTTGTTTTACAACTGTAGAGATAAGGATTCATTCATCGTCTCCTTTTTTTCTAAAACATTTGAAGCTCAAGATATCACATGTGCAGAGCTGGCATAATAATATAGCAAAGAGTTTGGGACCAAAAAGCGTTGACCTTGTGCGGTGCCTATGGCAATTCAAGGTCAGCGCCCCGCCCACGCTAAGTGTGTTGCTACCTGTCCCCTCCCTCCCGCTATCTAATGTGAGTATTGTGGGGCCAAGGTGATTGTGCAACAGTTGGGATACAAACCCGCTCATTTGGCTTATTGGCCGCGGGCCGGGGTGACACAGCGCTAACCGCTCCCCGCTACTCTACAGCTGTGCCACCCAATAATGAGAAAAATGACGAGTTCTATTTAAAGGCCTCCCGCTGTCCTTAATCTTGGGTCATGGTTCAAACGTTCCAAATTACAGGGACAACACAGGCGCATTTTCCCGACCTTGATTTCATCAAAAAATGCGGTCGGCATTTGTATTTTTGAGTTTAATCCTAATTATTGGGCATTTTCCACAAGTTTAGCTCTTGTTGACACTATGGTTGCTAGGCAAGAGTTATGGAATTGCCTCCACTATCCAAATCTAGGCAGAACATAAGATTTTCAAAAGGAAATAAACCTCTGTCATGTGATCAAGGACTCATTTTCAACTTAACAGCTACCTTTTACCCTGTCTTTCTGGATATTTCACTTTACCCATGCAAACACCATTAAACTGGTGGCTTGATTCTTCAATTATTTACACATTTCAAATGCTCATCAAATTATTCCTATCTTTTATTGGGTAGGTAGCTTCAATTAAGCTCATTGTTTCCTTGCTCCAGTATAAAGTAATGGCATTTCTAGGCCACTAATCATTTTTCATGGACATTCAAACTCTCCAAACCCTAACCCTGGAAAAGTCATGCTCTTAAGTTGCAACTTTGTTTTGATGTTCAAATAGGGTGAACATCAAATGTTATTCTGGACATTTCGCTTATGTTTCGTAAAGCCCATCGCTTACATTCTCAAATCTTGCTTGGAACAAATTGCTGTAGTTCCTACAGTTTTGTTTTTTTTTTTTTAAATCATTTTTATTGTTTACAAATTGTTGCTTTCACATATTACATGTCATAACTGTAGATTGCAATGCATTGTGGGACAGAAAATCATGACAGTTAGTAGGAACTTTTTCTACAACAGCCTGCTGTAAATGACAGATAGTTTGTGCTTTACTGTAGATGGGAGGATATTCCATGTAACAGGAGGAGCAGTGAACACGTGAGGGAGTGAGGAGGAGCATATCATAAACCACATGCTCCTTACTAGAGCTGTAGCCTAAATCATGAAGCCAAAACTATAAACTCCTGGCTCATGTACGGACTACATTAAAGCAGTGGGCTAATGGGGTTATTTTATTGAAAAGTTTAGTTTTATTTAGCAAGTCATTTTTTAATTCACAAAGTTAAATGAAAAGTTGTTTATTTCTGAGATCTACAGTAGTAAAACACAGAACTCTATAGTGTATTATTCATGCAAATAAAAGTTGTGAGCATTAATAGCAATGATTTTATGTTTTAATTCAATGTTAATGGTATATTTAGAGTTTTAATGGAGTCCAAAATCAAAAATCCAATTGAATCGTGACTTAAGTGAACAGTCCCATCCCTAATAGAGTTACGCCTGCTCCAAGCTCTGGAGCTTTGCTTATATTTTGTGGAGGAGTCTTTTAGCTACAGCTACTCATAGAGACCCTGCTCCCCCACCAAGAATATGACAAAAGAAATGTATACTGCTACTCAGAACTGTATGCTCTAACTAATTTAACTAACAGCATGCTTCATTTTGTTTGCCCTTTTCCTGTTTAGATGATAAGAGAAAAAGATGGACAGATGAAGAAAAGGCGGCTGTGAAGAGACACCTCTGTAACTACATGAAAACGGGACAGATCCCGGGGAAAGAGGCCTGCACCAGAGCTCTACAGGCCGAAAAAGGCCTAAAGAGCCGATCCTGGCTCGACGTGAAAAAAATTGTGTACAAAACAATTGTTTCTCTAAAAAAAAGAGCTGCCACTAGGCAGTTACGAGCTTTTCATTTTATCAGTCGATCATTTTGTACATGTTCATCCAAACAGCATAAAATCTTGTGAAGAGGAGGCTTTTTGGGTGATGTAAAAAAATGAAGCCGTCCATACACTGTGTTCATCAAATTGTTACATTCATATTGTTAAGTGTGTTAAATGTGCACAGCATTTGGACATCCAAGAAAATCTTTGTCCATTATTTTATTTTATTTTATTTTATTTTATTTTATTTTATTTTATTTTATTTTATTTTATTTTATTTTATTTTATTTTATTTTATTTTATTTTATTTTGGGAACGCAGGACTACCGGTTTAGAAGAAGCCTAAAGGATACAACAGGAGACGCACTGTTTCCTTCAACCTATCGAGCACTGATGAAGAAGAGGATGACCAAACTTGCCTTTTCAAACTAAAGGCTTTTAAAGAAATCTTGGAGTCCTATTTGATCAAGAGCTCTCATTTAAAGCACACATAAGCCATTTCTGTTAAACGGCTTATTTTCATTTACGCAATATAGCCAAAATTAGAAATGTACTGCCAAAAAATGATGCTGAAAAACTTGTCCATGCTTTTGTCACATCGAGGTTAGACTACTGTAACTCCCTGCTTGCAGCTTGCCCTAAAAGCTCTATAAAAAGCCTTCAATTGGTTCAAAATGCAGCAGCAAGAGTACTAACAGGTACTAAAAAACGAGAGCACATTACTCCAGTATTAAAAAATCTTCATTGGCTTCCGGTTGAGTTTAGAGTAAAATTTAAAATTCTTCTTCTAACCTATAAAGCTGTAAATGACATGGCCCCTTCCTACATTAAAGATGAAATTGTACCTTATCATCCTAACCGTTCACTCCGCTCTCAAAATGCTGCACTATTGGTGGTTCCTAGAGTCGCTAAAAGTACTTTAGGAGGTAGAGCTTTTAGGTACCAAGCACCCTTGTTGTGGAATCAGCTCCCTGCTCATGTCAAAGAAGCTGACACAGTCTCTACATTTAAGATTAGGCTCAAAACGTTCCTCTTTGAATTAGCTTATGGTCAGGTCAGTTAGGAACAGAAACTAAACCCATAGGCCTAGTTAAGCTGCTCTAGGAGATATATTACTGGGGAAAGTATGGCAACTTGAGCACTGTCCTCTGGTTTCTCCTACTTTTTCTCCTCCTACTGTTAAGAATATTCAATTACTAGTTCATTCATAGTCTGTTCTTTGCTATTCACATGTTGTCCCTGTCCCACTCCCTTTTGGGGAGTGTAACTGTTTCAGATGCTGCTGTTCCAGTTTGGACCGCCGCTGCCCCCTAGTGTCGAGGACCTGCACCCCTCCTCTCCTTCCCTATCCTGCTAGATTAGTAGTTTCATCTGCCTGTCCGTCCTTAGGAGTGGATCTCTCCTTCACTGTGGTCCTCCTCGAGGTTTCTCCGTTTTCCCATTGGGTTTTTTGGAGTTTTTCCTTGCCGAGAAGGAGGGTCTAAGGACAGGAGATGCTGGGACAATCATCCATTTGCCTGCTTGTTGTTGAACATTCTGTATTTTTGTTTTATGAATGTTTCTTCTGTTTTATTAATCAACAATTTTATAAAGTCCGCCGAGATAACTCTTGTTGTGATTTTGGGCTATACAAAAATAAACTGAATTGAATTGAATTGAACTGAATTAAATATTTTCTAACAGTGGACCCTTTTTCACGAGCACCCTTAGTTATATGGATACCATCAGCTCCCTGTCTTTGTACTCTTGGTTTTTAGTCTTTCTTTTATAACGGTTCTCACGAAAGCATCAGTTCACTGTCTTTATTTTAAAAATGCATTCTGATATTATTAATAGACTGAGGTTATTACAAAGATTTAGTTCATTGGGGCCCTGAAAATTCACCAAGTGAGGGGGAAATGTGTAACATTTGAGAAAGTCAGCACTATGAGCTCTGAGCATAAACTGTCTCTATTTGACATATGAAGTCCACTTGATTAAGAGCAGGGCTTTAGTCTGAGCCATGGATCTAGAAGAACAACTCTGAGAGAGTTTGAATGGAAATCTAAGATGCAATATTTTATTGTTCTAACAAAATACAGTGCAAATCAGATAAATGCTGGAGGGATTGTGATCAGACAGGAGATTACACACACATATATTCTGGGACTGCCCCGTAATCAGAGACTATTGGGACAATGTCAAAAAGAAAATTGAAAGTATTTGTAAGGAAAAAAAAAATTGATTTACAACTATTTTTATTAAGTATCATACCAAAAGCTATGTCTCCTAAAAATAAGGAAATTATTCTAATATTAAATACAATAGCAAAAAAAATGATAACTGTATCCTGGCGAAAACCACAACCTCCTACTAAAGAAAACTGGTGGGAAAGGGTTAAAGATGTGATGGAAATGGAAAGAGAAACAGCAAGACTGCAATTTAAAACTAAGAAATTGGAGGAGTTGTGGGCACCTATAATACAAGAGACAAAATGATATGTACCCTACCTTTAATGTGTGTGTGCATGTGTGTATGGATGTATGTGTGTGAGTGAATGTGTATGTGTATGTTTATTCATTTATTAGTATTATTATTGAATTACTTTGGTGAGGGGTCACTAATCAAAGGGAAAAAAGTATAGGTAGAGTATAATATTGACAATATTGTGCTCTGCCTCTTATAATATAAAATATAAAAGAGATGTAATATATATATGTATGTATGTGTGTGTAAGTATACATGTATATGTATGGATCTGAACTAATGGAAACGTGTGTGTGCGCACGCATGTACGTCTATGGGTACGTGCATGCATGTGTCCACACACGTATGTATGTAGGGGGGCATGGATATACGTACATAAGTATAAAATGTAGATGTATGTGTATGCGTGCATATATGTACTTGTGTATGTATCACTAAATGGACATTGAACATCTCTAATGAAATGAACAATATTAAAAAAAATAATAATAAGACATACATTAAAATAATCAAATGCAACACATTCAGAAAGATACAATTCAAGTGAAATTTGTAACTTGTAAGAGTGTCAAGCCTTGCTCATAAAATGAATGTAACAGACTCTTTGGGTTGTCTGGTAAGTCATTTTTTTGTGAGGACAATTTGACCTGTGTATGACTATAGAGTGTATGCAGTTGACGTCACAGGTTTCCCCTGATCCACTTCCGGCGGTCCAGATCTCCGTAGGCCGCCATAGTAAACACACTGTCCAATTCTAAATTACGCGTCATAAAGTCACAAAATGCCCGAGAAATGTTGTGCCTATCAGTGTTCTCAGACAAGGGACAAAGATAAAAACATTCAGCTGTACAGGATTCCTGCTGAGTCTGATCCTGACCGCAGAAGTAGGTGGATTGCTGCAATTAGACGAGCCCATCATAAAACTGCTGACAAGCCCTGGGAACCAACCAAACACTCCAGGCTTTGTAGCAGACACTTCATATCAGGTGTGGTTTGATTTGATCTTTACAATTTTACTAGTAGGTCAATCACATTGAGTGGTTTCACATTTGGAAGCAAGAAGACTTAATTACTATTAATACAGTGTAACTATCAGATGTTGCAGTGTTTTTGTATGTTTTTGCACATAACTATCACTTTATTGCTCTTTATTCACAAAGTTTTAACATATCATTTATGTTTGTATGATTATATATTTATTTATTATTCATTTAACCCTCTGGTGCATAGCGGTCACTACAGTGGACAGCTACTAAAAAGTAACTTTCTCCTTAATGCATTGATTTCTATGGTGAAATTGCATATCAGCCTCTAGAGTGCCCTCTGCTGCCATAGTCTATTGAGGCCAATTCAGTGGTGAGTCGGTGTAACTGCATGTAAATTTCCTCTGAATCCAAGATGGCCGCTCAACAGCCACCCCTGCAGACCACTGCTGGAATATCTTGTCAATCCTTCTATACTAGAAGAGCTCCACTGGTAAAAAAAAAATGATGATATACAGTAACATCTAGGGAAGGATATTATCTGTTTGGAATATGAAATTTTTATGTCCAATATGTAGAAAATTTCAACTAACAATGTGTCCACTGAAGTAGACATCATGCATCACCCAGTATATTTTTTAACACAAGTCATATAATTTTTTTCTATTTCTTATGGCTGTTTTGGTTATAAGTCAGTGTATAATTGTTATATTTATAAGCTATTCATTTAAAAGATACATTTTTGTGCACATTAGCTGTAGTTTGAGTTACTATAATAATTATTTTATCATATTTTGTAGACTTAAAGCACAGCAAAGAATAAGGCAGCCTACAGAATAGTCAAGGAAATTCCGTCCAGCTCCAGTGATGATGAGTGCATTGACAACAGTGATGATGAGTGGCTGCCAGAGAAGAACAGACAGAGGAGCTGAGTATGATGGAGATACAGACAGTCAGGATACAGAAAGTGAGGATGATGAGGGGCAGGATGCAGAGGATGGTCAGCATGTTCAGGAAGCTGTGGAAGATGGGCATATGGCACCTGACCGTACTCAAGACTGAAAAAACATCTGGAAAGTCCAAGACAATGACTTGCCTCCTTTTCTAGGAGAGTAGAAACTGAATGTGGAGGGAAGAGATCCCATAAATTTTTTCAGACATCTGTTTCCAGCAGATCTCATTGATGATATAGTGCACAACACCAACTTGTATGCTCTCCAGAAAAGGAAAGAAAATCTGGCAGTGATAGGAGAAGAAATGCAGATTTTTTTAGGGATCAGTCTGATCATGGGGTACATTCGGTATTCTAGGGCACAAATGTACTGGTCTAGTGAGGATGGCCTTCATCTTGGAATAATTGCAAATGCTATGTCTGTAAACAGATATGAGCAAATCCTGAGATACCTGCACTTTGTTTATAACCTGACTTACCAGCCAGGGAACACGGATATGCTCTTCAAAATAACATATGTATAATAACATCTACATGCAATGCTGTGTGCCACTGTGCCCTGGATGCTTTGCAAACTTTCATACAGCGTAGGTGTGATGAACATAGAAATGTTTGAGTGTCACTGGTTTCATATTCAGACCTAAACATTGTGCCTATACAGTGTAGAAATGTCTCACAAATTGTTGAAATGTTTTGTAAAGCATAAAAAGAAACAAGGGTTTGTGTATTTACAATAGAACACAAGATAATTCATTTTTACAGCAATTTCACAATGTTTTATATTGAGTGCTCAGGCGCATGTAGTCCACTGGATTGGACATGTTTGTAACTTTATGAAAAAATTATATTTTGTGAAAAAAATAGTTTAACATTTTTTTTCATGCCCTGAGAAGAATAAAAACACTTCAGAAAAAATCTTGACCAAGGCTTTCATAACTCATGCATCAGAGGGTTAATGGTTAATAATTAGCCGCTGTTAGGGCTGTAAAAAGGACCTGGGGCACACTGTAGGGGTCCGATATGTTCAGATTAGCAAGCTTGTCCTCATATCTTTTCTTCTGATTACTATCTCGGTGATTAGTTAAGTCAGTATGAGTAAAAGACGGCTTTTTGTTGTCACTAGAGCACTGGCGGTCAGACGTGACTAGACCGTCAGTATGGCGGACTGACAACTTCCTGTCACGTGACTGCATACACTCTATTGTTATAAGAAAACGAGAAATACACAACTCCAGACCTCTACTCTATGCCTGTCTCAAATACCACATACAGTTACCATTTGACGTACAGAAGACAAAACAATAAAACATTTTTATTTTTTTAAATAAATATTTTATAAATATAAAATAAAAAAATATATATATTTATTTTTTTATATTTTTAAAAATGACTAAACTTGTAGGTAATATATCGTACCCAACTCTACATTTCATTCACGGTTTTTTAATAAATATTTCATTTACATTGGCGGGCGCAGGTACCAAAAAATTAAACCAAAACAAGTTCATGGTTGCTGTGGCGACGCACACACATTCCATGGTTGCCACGAGTTTCAAATATAAACAGCAACATTCCGATTTTCTGCCATTTTCCCTCTGCTCTCCGAGAGAGAAGCCACAACTTTTGATCGTCCCAAGCGAAGCTAAGCAGCTACTAGCACCAAGCTAAGCAGCTACTAGCGTCAAGCTAAGCAGCTACTAGCACCAAGCTAAGCAGCTACTAGCGTCAAGCTAAGCAGCTACTAGCGTCAAGCAAGCAGCTAATTGTCGTTTTTTTTTCAGCAGAACTTGACCTCAACAGCCTCAAGTCCAACCACCTGAACTCTCACATGCCCCAGGTCTGATGACTTAATTTTTTTTAGGATACTCTGCAAACATTTAGGCCATTTCATTCATAAAAATGCTAAATGTATTTGCTCTAATGCTAGCAGTAGTCATGAGTAGTAGTACGTGAACTCACTGAACTGTGAGAGTCAACGTTACTGTCGCTGGATGTTCAGGAAAATTGGCTAAAATAGACACAAATTATACTAAAGTAAGAGTAACGTTACTTCAAAAACATATTAAGTCTAAGTAAAAGGTCCAAGTCCAAGAAATGTGTTAAGTAGCTAAGAGTAAAAGTATTATGGGAAAGTAGTACTCGAGTAACTTAAGTTCAAAGTGTGTGGACCAAACATCCGATTTGTCATTGAAAGTGAATGGAACTGCAAGGACGAAACATGAAATAGTGCTCATATGTGCTATTTTCAAAGGAGAGACACAAAAATGAGACGAAATAATCAGCGCTGCAAGAAACACAAATGTTCACACGTTGTCAACAGAAATCTTTTGTAGACTTGCAGTGGGAAGAGTAACCACACCTTTTTGTCAACATCAAATTTAGATTTAAATTTGACTGTGATTCATTTTGCAGCCCAGTTTGATCTCTTTTGCCTTGTCATTGAAACAAAGTGTTGATTTGTGTGTTTTTTGTGTGACAGGAGCGCGGCAGGAAGAGGAAGAGGTCTCCGACGCCTGGGACCCCTAGGAGAAGCCGGCGTAGGGGTCCTGGGAGGGACCGCTCGTCCCCCTCCTCTTCCACACAGGTAGGCCTGCTCACATGGACTCTGTCCTCTAGGGACAGTGTTGTAAAGACAGTCGTGTGGTTGTTGTGTTGTTGTAAAAACGTTTGTGTGACCTTTGTGTTTGTGATGTTCCAGCTCCAGAGAGAGGACAGCCCTGGGCCCTCCACCTCTGGGTCAGCGCCGGCTCCTCAGCAGGTAAGACTCATTTCCACACGTGTTGGATGGACATATATCACATATATGTCCATGTTTGTTTAACACTGAGCTTTTCATTTGCTGATTTCAAGTTTGTGTTTCAGGGGTCGTGGATGTTGGTGGATCTGTGGGATGTCTGTCCTGTGACCAGAGGAGCCGTAGGAGGAGCAGCGCTGGCGAGACTTGAGGAGCACTAGGTATCCACTGCAATTAGGTCCATTAAAACATGCTGCGTAAAGGCATGAAGCCTGGCAGCAAGGCTAGTGTTGCAAGTATTACAGTATTCACATTAGTAACACTCATTTCTGAATGACATTCTTCTATATCACAGCGTCCTGTCCCAGATGTGCCAAGAGAGTCTGTGCCTTCTCCTGTTGTGAGCAATCGCCAAGAGCCATAGACATAAATGTGCCAGCGGCCATCGCCACAGCATGGCCTGGGACTACGCCAGAGCTGGGTCATAACAGGCGTCAATCATGGACGTTAGTCACTCAGGACCATCGCAGCCTCAGCCTGTTTCCAGCAGAGCAAAGAGAGAGAGAGAGCAGTCAGACCATGACTGACGCTGCCCCCTGCAGGAGATGTCCATGATGGTCTGACACTGTGGACTCGTGTCATCACAGCAGTTGACACGAGAAAAAAAAAAGTCAGCCTTACTGCAGGACGACAGTGGGAAACATGATTGTACAGTTTGTCTGTACAGATCCTACAGGTTTGTATTGTCATGTGTTTGTTTAGCAGAGTATGTCTGCATTTTCTCTAATATATTTGTTTGTTTTAGATACTTGAAGCGTCTTGTCATCGGAACAGATATGACACAGTCCATGTGAATCCTGGAGGTGCTGCGTTAAAGGTACGTGTGAACTGTGGCATTTTGCAGAAAATGTATATTATGTCCATGCAAATGTGACTGTACGTAAATCTAATCTACAGTCTCTCTTCACAGTGAAGGAGGCCAACCCGCCCCCTGCTGGACACTGAACAGGGATCTACCAGGAAGAATTGAAAGTATAGGACAAAAAACAGGCTCCACTACAACACAGAGCAGGATGTACCGATGACTGAAGGACTTGAGAAGAAAACAGGTCCACAGTAGAAGGCTGCAGAAGGTAGTCTCAGTCACTTGTTCATGTGCTGGAGGTATATTCTGTATGTAGCTCATGTTTGTTTCTGACTCTGCAGATGCCTCCAGAGCGACATGGAAGCAGTGAGACGGACCAGTGCACCCTCTGCTGGACATGCTCTCAAAGTGCACTGGTTTCCAGCCCACACAAAAGTCTACAAATGTGTGACAAATAAACACACAACTTGAAGAACGTTCAAATGCTCTTGTGTATACGCTTGGGGCGAGAGATACAACAGGAGACGCACTGTTTCCTTCAACCTACCGAGCACTGATGAAGAGGAGGATGACCAAACTTGCCTTTTCAAACTAAAGGCTTTTAAATATTTTCTAACAGTGGACCCTTTTTCACGAGCACCCTTAGTTATATGGATACCATCAGCTCCCTGTCTTTGTACTCTTGGTTTTTAGTCTTTATTTTATAACGGTTCTCACGAAAGCATCAGTTCACTGTCTTTATTTTAAAAATGCATTCTGATATTATTAATAGACTGAGGTTATTACAAAGATTTAGTTCATTGGGGCCCTGAAAATTCACCAAGTGAGGGGGAAATGTGTAACATTTGAGAAAGTCAGCACTATGAGCTCTGAGCATAAACTGTCTCTATTTGACATATGAAGTCCACTTGATTAAGAGCACGGCTTTAGTCTGAGCCATGGATCTAGAAGAACAACTCTGAGAGAGTTTGAATGGAAATCTAAGATGCAATATTTTATTGTTCTAACAAAATACAGTGCAAATCAGATCACTTGGCCTGTTTTACATCCTCTAAAAGTCACATAATTTTAAGGCAACACAGTCAATTCTGTGTTTCTGCTGGAGAATTGTGTAAAGGCTTGTTGGAAAGCTTCAAGGGCCTAGTTCACAGTTAAAAAAAACCAGCATGTGTCTTGCGTTTGTGCTTCAAAAGAAATGTGTAATTAAATTTACAAAATCCAACAAAGAATTGCGTTGGAATCGTCTGTTATAGAGATAAATAGCAGAGATTTTTTTCACCAAAATTCCACTGAGGCTGTAGCTCAGTGGCAGAACTTTTGGCTCATAATAAAAAGGTCTCAGGTTCGATTCCGGGTGCGTATGGTTTTTTTTTTTTTTTTTTTTCCCTTAACAAGGAGTAAGGCCAGACAATCATGTTTATCTATCTGTCTATCTACCTGTCATTCTCAATGGACTGCAATATGCTACTATGTTGTCAGAGGTTTGTCCTCCGATTTTCCCATTATTCTGCGGCTTGTAACAAAGCTTCTGGACAGAGTAGCTGAACAAACCAGGACTCCTTTGAGAGGCTGAAGTTTCCAAATTGACAGTCAGAAAAGGTGAGGTCGTTATTTTTCACTGTTTGAAAGATATGAGCTGTTTTGTAAAAACTGCCTCACTTGGCCTGTTTTACATCCTCTAAAAGTCACATAATTTTAAGGCAACACAGTCAATTCTGTGTTTCTGCTGGAGAATTGTGTAAAGGCTTGTTGGAAAGCTTCAAGGGCCTAGTTCACAGTTAAAAAAACCAGCATGTGTCTTGCGTTTGTGTTTCAAAAGAAATGTGTAATTAAATGTACAAAATCCAACAAAGGATTGCGTTGGAATCATCTGTTATAGAGATAAATAGCAGAGATCTTTCTTATAAAAATTCCACTGAGGCTGTAGCTCAGTGGCAGAACTTTTGGCTCATAATAAAAAGGTCTCGGGTTCGATTCCGGGTGCGTATGGCCTTTTTTTTTTTTTTTTTTTTTCCTTAACAAGGAGTAAGGCCAGACAATCATGTTTATCTATCTGTCTATCTACCTGTCATTCTCAATGGACTGCAATATGCTACTATGTTGCCAGAGGTTTGTCCTCCGATTTTCCCATTATTCTGCGGCTTGTAACAAAGCTTCTGGACAGAGTAGCTGAACAAACCAGGACTCCTTTGAGAGCCTAAAGTTTCCAAATTGACAGTCAGAAAAGGTGAAGTTGTGTGTAAAATCCCTCAGTCGTCCAGGTAGAATCCATAGCAAAAGGAGAAATTTAATTTGTCAACTGAACAGAGTTTATTTGGTTGAATACGTTTCGCAGCTCATCCAAGCTGCTTCTTCAGTTCTGGTCAGATGCTGGCGGACACTGCTTTATATCTGCTTGAAGGGAGGAGCTTAATTACAATGAAAATTACTCTGAGACAACACATATTTAAATACAGTTTCAGTTAGTCAGGTGAGTCTATTCAATACGGAGTTGTTTATAGTTTCTGTTAGTTAGGTGTGTCTATTCAATATGGAGTGGGAGTGGGGGAGTAGTTAGCATATCCATTCAGGGCCATGATGGTGTTTTCACACCTCTGAACATGTCCTGGCTAGTCCCATTGTTTTCCCAGTTTGTTTAGATTTAGGTTTGAGGATAGAGTTATAGATGGGAGACAAATGATGTCTGAGACCCCCATTTCTGTTCAAGGAAGGATTCTCTTTCTTGACAAAAATAGCTTCTTTAACTCCCCTCTCAAACCAGTTCTTTTCTCTGGCCAAGATCTGGACCTCGCTGTCCTCAAAGGAGTGGCCTGTGGCTTTTAGGTGGAGATGTACGGCAGATTGCGGCCCACCCTGGTTTTCCCGTCTGTGTTGATACATCCTTTTGTGAAGTGGCTGTTTTGTTTCTCCAATGTAGCGCTCACTGCAGTCTTCACTACACTGAATGGAGTAGACCACATTGCTTTGTTTGTGGCTCGGTGTTTTGTCCTTAGGATGGACCAGTTTTTGTCTTAAAGTGTTTGTGGGTTTGAAATAGACTGGGATTTCATGTTGGGATTTCATTTTCCAATTTTCATTGTAATTAAGCTCCTCCCTTCAAGCAGATATAAAGCAGTGTCCGCCAGCATCTGACCAGAACTGAAGAAGCAGCTTGGATGAGCTGCGAAACGTATTCAACCAAATAAACTCTGTCCAGTTGACAAATTAAATTTCTCCTTTTGCTATAAAAGGTGAAGTTGTTATTTGTCACTATTTGGAAGATATGAGCTGTTTTGTAAAAACTGCCTCACTTGGCCTGTTTTACATCCTCTAAAAGTCACATAATTTAAAGGCAACACAGTCAATTCTGTGTTTCTGCTGGAGAATTGTGTAAAGGCTTGTTGGAAAGCTTCAAGGGCCTAGTTCACAGTTAAAAAAACAGCATGTGTCTTGCGTTTGTGCTTCAAAAGAAATGTGTAATTAAATTTACAAAATCCAACAAAGGATTGCATTGGAATCGTCTGTTATAGAGATAAATAGCAGAGATTTTTTTCACCAAAATTCCACTGAGGCTGTAGCTCAGTGGCAGAACGTTTGGCTCATAATAAAAAGGTCTCGGGTTCGATTCCGGGTGCGTATGGCCTTTTTTTTTTTTTTTTCCTTAACAAGGAGTAAGGCCAGACAATCATGTTTATCTATCTGTCTATCTACCTGTCATTCTCAATGGACTGCAATATGCTACTATGTTGCCAGAGGTTTGTCCTCCGATTTTCCCATTATTCTGCGGCTTGTAACAAAGCTTCTGGACAGAGTAGCTGAACAAACCAGGACTCCTTTGAGAGCCTGAAGTTTCCAAATTGACAGTCAGAAAAGGTGAAGTTGTGTGTAAAATCCCTCAGTCGTCCAGGTAGAATCCATAGCAAAAGGAGAAATTTAATTTGTCAACTGAACAGAGTTTATTTGGTTGAATACGTTTCGCAGCTCATCCAAGCTGCTTCTTCAGTTCTGGTCAGATGCTGGCGGACACTGCTTTATATCTGCTTGAAGGGAGGAGCTTAATTACAATGAAAATTACTCTGAGACAACACATATTTAAATACAGTTTCAGTTAGTCAGGTGAGTCTATTCAATACGGAGTTGTTTATAGTTTCTGTTAGTTAGGTGTGTCTATTCAATATGGAGTGGGAGTGGGGGAGTAGTTAGCATATCCATTCAGGGCCATGATGGTGTTTTCACACCTCTGAACATGTCCTGGCTAGTCCCATTGTTTTCCCAGTTTGTTTAGATTTAGGTTTGAGGATAGAGTTATAGATGGGAGACAAATGATGTCTGAGACCTCCATTTCTCCTCCATTTCTCTTTCTTGACAAAAATAGCTTCTTTAACTCCCCTCTCAAACCAGTTCTTTTCTCTGGCCAAGATCTGGACCTCGCTGTCCTCAAAGGAGTGGCCTGTGGCTTTTAGGTGGAGATGTACGGCAGATTGCGGCCCACCCTGGTTTTCCCATCTGTGTTGATACATCCTTTTGTGAAGTGGCTGTTTTGTTTCTCCAATGTAGCGCTCACTGCAGTCTTCACTACACTGAATGGAGTAGACCACATTGCTTTGTTTGTGGCTCGGTGTTTTGTCCTTAGGATGGACCAGTTTTTTTCTTAAAGTGTTTGTGGGTTTGAAATAGACTGGGATTTCATGTTGGGATTTCATTTTCCAATTTTCATTGTAATTAAGCTCCTCCCTTCAAGCAGATATAAAGCAGTGTCCGGTAGCATCTGACCAGAACTGAAGAAGCAGCTTCAAGACAACAATCCATAGCTCGATGTTCTCAAAGGTCAAAGGTCACTTCAGTGCATATGCAAAATGAACTGAGTTTTGAGAACTTTTTCACGAATTTCAAGTGAAATAGTAATAAAAGAGCAATTTAGACAAAAAATGCTGTCCACTGTCTATAAATATGGATTTAGTGGTGTCCACGTTCGCTTATGGCCATACCAACTTGAGAATGCCCGATCTCGTCTGATCTCGGACGCCAAGCAAGTGCGGGCCTGGTTAGTACTTGGATGGGAGACGGCCTGGGAATACCAGGTGCTGTAAGCATTTTCATTCATTTCAATGTAATTAGTTAAAAAGAAAAAAAAGTATTTATGTGAGGAATGCGTAACTATAATTTCCGTTGCCATGGCGACAACAACAATCCATAGCTCGATGTTCTCAAAGGTCAAAGGTCACTTCAGTGCATATGCAAAATGAACTGAGTTTTGAGAACTTTTTCACAAATTTCAATTGAAATAGTAATAAAAGAGCAATTTAGACAAAAAATGCTGTCCACTGTCTATAAATATGGATTTAGTGGTGTCCACGTTCGCTTATGGCCATACCAACTTGAGAATGCCCGATCTCATCTGATCTCGGACGCCAAGCAAGTGCGGGCCTGGTTAGTACTTGGATGGGAGACGGCCTGGGAATACCAGGTGCTGTAAGCATTTTCATTCATTTCAATGTAATTAGTAAAAAAAAAAAAAAAGAGTATTTATGTGAGGAATGCGTAACTATAATTTCCGTTGCCATGGCGACGACAACAATCCATAGCTCGATGTTCTCAAAGGTCAAAGATCACTTCAGTGCATATGCACAATGAACTGAGTTTTGAGAACTTTTTCACAAATTTCAATTGAAATAGTAATAAAAGAGCAATTTAGACAAAAAATTGCTGTCCACTGTCTATAAATATGGATTTAGTGGTGTCCACGTTCGCTTATGGCCATACCAACTTGAGAATGCCCGATCTCATCTGATCTCGGACGCCAAGCAAGTGCGGGCCTGGTTAGTACTTGGATGGGAGACGGCCTGGGAATACCAGGTGCTGTAAGCATTTTCATTCATTTCAATGTAATTAGTTAAAAAAAAAAAAAGAGTATTTATGTGAGGAATGCGTAACTATAATTTCCGTTGCCATGGCGACGACAACAATCCATAGCTCGATGTTCTCAAAGGTCAAAGGTCACTTCAGTGCATATGCAAAATGAACTGAGTTTTGAGAACTTTTTCACAAATTTCAACTGAAATAGTAATAAAAGAGCAATTTAGACAAAAAAATGCTGTCCACTGTCTATAAATATGGATTTAGTGGTGTCCACGTTCGCTTACGGCCATACCAACTTGAGAATGCCCGATCTCGTCTGATCTCGGACGCCAAGCAAGTGCGGGCCTGGTTAGTACTTGGATGGGAGACGGCCTGGGAATACCAGGTGCTGTAAGCATTTTCATTCATTTCAATGTAATTAGTTAAAAAAAAAAAAAGAGTATTCATGTGAGGAATGCGTAACTATAATTTCCGTTGCCATGGCGACGACAACAATCCATAGCTCGATGTTCTCAAAGGTCAAAGGTCACTTCAGTGCATATGCAAAATGAACTGAGTTTTGAGAACTTTTTCACAAATTTCAACTGAAATAGTAATAAAAGAGCAATTTAGACAAAAAATTGCTGTCCACTGTCTATAAATATGGATTTAGTGGTGTCCATGTTCGCTTACGGCCATACCAACTTGAGAATGCCCGATCTCGTCTGATCTCGGACGCCAAGCAAGTGCGGGCCTGGTTAGTACTTGGATGGGAGACGGCCTGGGAATACCAGGTGCTGTAAGTATTTTCATTCATTTCAATGTAATTATTTAAAAAAAAAAAAAGAGTATTTATGTGAGGAATGCGTAACTATAATTTCCGTTGCCATGGCGACGACAACAATCCATAGCTCGATGTTCTCAAAGGTCAAAGGTCACTTCAGTGCATATGCAAAATGAACTGAGTTTTGAGAACTTTTTCACGAATTTCAATTGAAATAGTAATAAAAGAGCAATTTAGACAAAAAATTGCCGTCCACTGTCTATAAATATGGATTTAGTGGTGTCCACTTTCGCTTACGGCCATACCAACTTGAGAATGCCCGATCTCGTCTGATCTCGGAAGCCAAGCAAGTGCGGGCCTGGTTAGTACTTGGATGGGAGACCGCCTGGGAATACCAGGTGCTGTAAGCATTTTCATTCATTTCAATGTAATTAGTTAAAAAAAAAAAAAGAGTATTTATGTGAGGAATGCGTAACTATAATTTCCGTTGCCATGGCGACAACAACAATCCATAGCTCGATGTTCTCAAAGGTCAAAGGTCACTTCAGTGCATATGCAAAATGAACTGAGTTTTGAGAACTTTTTCACAAATTTCAATTGAAATAGTAATAAAAGAGCAATTTAGACAAAAAAATGCTGTCCACTGTCTATAAATATGGATTTAGTGGTCTCCACTTTCGCTTACGGCCATACCAACTTGAGAATGCCCGATCTCGTCTGATCTCGGACGCCAAGCAAGTGCGGGCCTGGTTAGTACTTGGATGGGAGACCTCCTGGGAATACCAGGTGCTGTAAGCATTTTCATTCATTTCAATGTAATTAGTTAAAAAAAAAAAAGGAGTCGTTATGTGAGGAATGCGTAACTATAATTTCCGTTGCCATGGCGACGACAACAATCCATAGCTCGATGTTCTCAAAGGTCAAAGGTCACTTCAGTGCATATGCAAAATGAACTGAGTTTTGAGAACTTTTTCACGAATTTTAATTGAAATAGTAATAAAAGAGCAATTTAGACAAAAAAATGCTGTCCACTGTCTATAAATATGGATTTAGTGGTGTCCATGTTCGCTTACGGCCATACCAACTTGAGAATGCCCGATCTCGTCTGATCTCGGACGCCAAGCAAGTGCGGGCCTGGTTAGTACTTGGATGGGAGACGGCCTGGGAATACCAGGTGCTGTAAGCATTTTCATTCATTTCAATGTAATTAGTAAAAAAAAAAAAAGAGTATTTATGTGAGGAATGCGTAACTATAATTTCCGTTGCCATGGCGACGACAACAATCCATAGCTCGATGTTCTCAAAGGTCAAAGATCACTTCAGTGCATATGCACAATGAACTGAGTTTTGAGAACTTTTTCACAAATTTCAATTGAAATAGTAATAAAAGAGCAATTTAGACAAAAAAATGCTGTCCACTGTCTATAAATATGGATTTAGTGTTGTCCACGTTCGCGTATGGCCATACCAACTTGAGAATGCCCGATCTCGTCTGATCTCGGACGCCAAGCAAGTGCGGGCCTGGTTAGTACTTGGATGGGAGACGGCCTGGGAATACCAGGTGCTGTAAGCATTTTCATTCATTTCAATGTAATTAGTAAAAAAAAAAAAAAAGAGTCTTTATGTGAGGAATGCGTAACAATAATTTCCGTTGCCATGGCGACGACAACAATCCATAGCTCGATGTTCTCAAAGGTCAAAGGTTACTTCAGTGCATATGTAAAATGAACTGAGTTTTGAGAACTTTTTCACAAATTTCAAGTGAAATAGTAATAAAAGAGCAATTTAGACAAAAAAATGCTGTCCACTGTCTATAAATATGGATTTAGTGTTGTCCACGTTCGCTTAGGGCCATACCAACTTGAGAATGCCCGATCTCGTCTGATCTCGGACGCCAAGCAAGTGCGGGCCTGGTTAGTACTTGGATGGGAGACGGCCTGGGAATACCAGGTGCTGTAAGCATTTTCATTCATTTCAATGTGATTAGTTAAAAAAAAAAAAAGAGTATTTATGTGAGGAATGCGTAACTATAATTTCCGTTGCCATGGCGACGACAACAATCCATAGCTCGATGTTCTCAAAGGTCAAAGGTCACTTCACTGCATATGCAAAATGAACTGAGTTTTGAGAACTTTTTCACAAATTTCAATTGAAATAGTAATAAAAGAGCAATTTAGACAAAAAATGCTGTCCACTGTCTATAAATATGGATTTAGTGGTGTCCACGTTCGCTTATGGCCATACCAACTTGAGAATGCCCGATCTCGTCTGATCTCGGAAGCCAAGCAAGTGCGGGCCTGGTTAGTACTTGGATGGGAGACGGCCTGGGAATACCAGGTGCTGTAAGCATTTTCATTCATTTCAATGTAATTAGTTAAAAAAAAAAAAGTCTTTATGTGAGGAATGCGTAACTATAATTTCCGTTGCCATGGCGACGACAACAATCCATAGCTCGATGTTCTCAAAGGTCAAAGGTCACTTCAGTGCATATGCAAAATGAACTGAGTTTTGAGAACTTTTTCACGAATTTTAATTGAAATAGTAATAAAAGAGCAATTTAGACAAAAAAATGCTGTCCACTGTCTAGAAATATGGATTTAGTGGTGTCCACGTTTGCTTACGGCCATACCAATTTGAGAATGCCCGATCTCGTCTGATCTCGGACGCCAAGCAAGTGCGGGCCTGGTTAGTACTTGGATGGGAGACGGCCTGGGAATACCAGGTGCTGTAAGCATTTTCATTCATTTCAATGTAATTAGTTAAAAAAAAAAAAAAGAGTATTTATGTGAGGAATGCGTAACTATAATTTCCGTTGCCATGGCGACGACAACAATCCATAGCTCGATGTTCTCAAAGGTCAAAGGTCACTTCAGTGCATATGCAAAATGAACTGAGTTTTGAGAACTTTTTCACAAATTTCAATTGAAATAGTAATAAAAGAGCAATTTAGACAAAAAATGCTGTCCACTGTCTATAAATATGGATTTAGTGGTGTCCACGTTCGCTTATGGCCATACCAACTTGAGAATGCCCGATCTCGTCTGATCTGGGACGCCAAGCAAGTGCGGGCCTGGTTAGTACTTGAATCGGAGACCGCCTGGGAATACCAGGTGCTGTAAGCATTTTCATTCATTTCAATGTAATTAGTTAAAAAAAAAAAAGTCTTAATGTGAGGAATGCATAACTATAATTTCCGTTGCCATGGCGACGACAACAATCCATAGCTCGATGTTCTCAAAGGTCAAAGGTCACTTCAGTGCATATGCAAAATGAACTGAGTTTTGAGAACTTTTTCACAAATTTCAACTGAAATAGTAATAAAAGAGCAATTTAGACAAAAAATTGCTGTCCACTGTCTATAAATATGGATTTAGTGGTGTCCACGTTCGCTTACCGCCATACCAACTTGAGAATGCCCGATCTCGTCTGATCTCGGACGCCAAGCAAGTGCGGGCCTGGTTAGTACTTGAATGGGAGACCGCCTGGGAATACCAGGTGCTGTAATCATTTTCATTCATTTCAATGTAATTAGTTAAAAAAAAAAAGAGTATTTATGTGAGGAATGCGTAACTATAATTTCCGTTGCCATGGCGACGACAACAATCCATAGCTCGATGTTCTCAAAGGTCAAAGATCACTTCAGTGCATATGCAAAATGAACTGAGTTTTGAGAACTTTTTCACAAATTTCAATTGAAATAGTAATAAAAGAGCAATTTAGACAAAAAAATGCTGTCCACTGTCTATAAATATGGATTTAGTGTTGTCCACGTTCGCGTATGGCCATACCAACTTGAGAATGCCCGATCTCGTCTGATCTCGGACGCCAAGCAAGTGCGGGCCTGGTTAGTACTTGGATGGGAGACGGCCTGGGAATACCAGGTGCTGTAAGCATTTTCATTCATTTCAATGTAATTAGTAAAAAAAAAAAAAAAAAAAGAGTATTTATGTGAGGAATTCGTAACTATAATTTCCGTTGCCATGGCGACGACAACAATCCATAGCTCGATGTTCTCAAAGGTCAAAGGTCACTTCAGTGCATATGCAAAATGAACTGAGTTTTGAGAACTTTTTCACAAATTTCAATTGAAATAGTAATAAAAGAGCAATTTAGACAAAAAAATGCTGTCCACTGTCTATAAATATGGATTTAGTGGTGTCCACGTTCGCTTATGGCCATACCAACTTGAGAATGCCCGATCTCGTCTGATCTCGGACGCCAAGCAAGTGCGGGCCTGGTTAGTACTTGAATCGGAGACCGCCTGGGAATACCAGGTGCTGTAAGCATTTTCATTCATTTCAATGTAATTAGTTAAAAAAATAAAAGAGTATTTATGTGAGGAATGCGTAACTATAATTTCCGTTGCCATGGCGACGACAACAATCCATAGCTCGATGTTCTCAAAGGTCAAAGGTTACTTCAGTGCATATGCAAAATGAACAGAGTTTTGAGAACTTTTTCACGAATTTCAATTGAAATAGTAATAAAAGAGCAATTTAGACAAAAAATTGCTGTCCACTGGTGTCCATGTTCGCTTACGGCCATACCAACTTGAGAATGCCCGATCTCGTCTGATCTCGGACGCCAAGCAAGTGCGGGCCTGGTTAGTACTTGGATGGGAGACGGCCTGGGAATACCAGGTGCTGTAAGCATTTTCATTCATTTCAATGTAATTAGTAAAAAAAAAAAAAAAAAAAAAGAGTATTTATGTGAGGAATTCGTAACTATAATTTCCGTTGCCATGGCGACGACAACAATCCATAGCTCGATGTTCTCAAAGGTCAAAGGTTACTTCAGTGCATGTGCAAAATGAACTGAGTTTTGAGAACTTTTTCACGAATTTCAATTGAAATAGTAATAAAAGAGCAATTTAGACAAAAAATTGCTGTCCACTGTCTATAAATATGGATTTAGTGGTGTCCATGTTCGCTTACGGCCATACCAACTTGAGAATGCCCGATCTCGTCTGATCTCGGACGCCAAGCAAGTGCGGGCCTGGTTAGTACTTGAATCGGAGACCGCCTGGGAATACCAGGTGCTGTAAGCATTTTCATTCATTTCAATGTAATTAGTAAAAAAAAAAAAAAGAGTATTTATGTGAGGAATGCGTAACTATAATTTCCGTTGCCATGGCGACGACAACAATCCATAGCTCGATGTTCTCAAAGGTCAAAGATCACTTCAGTGCATATGCAAAATGAACTGAGTTTTGAGAACTTTTTCACAAATTTCAATTGAAATAGTAATAAAAGAGCAATTTAGACAAAAAATTGCTGTCCACTGTCTATAAATATGGATTTAGTGGTGTCCACGTTCGCTTACGGCCATACCAACTTGAGAATGCCCGATCTCGTCTGATCTCGGACGCCAAGCAAGTGCTGGCCTGGTTAGTACTTGGATGGGAGACGGCCTGGGAATACCAGGTGCTGTAAGCATTTTCATTCATTTCAATGTAATTAGTTAAAAAAAAAAAAAAGAGTCTTTATGTGAGGAATGCGTAACTATAATTTCCGTTGCCATGGCGACGACAACAATCCATAGCTCGATGTTCTCAAAGGTCAAAGGTCTCTTCAGTGCATATGCAAAATGAACTGAGTTTTGAGAACTTTTTCACGAATTTCAATTGAAATAGTAATAAAAGAACAATTTAGACAAAAAATTGCTGTCCACTGTCTATAAATATGGATTTAGTGGTGTCCACGTTCGCTTATGGCCATACCAATTTGAGAATGCCCGATCTCGTCTGATCTCGGACGCCAAGCAAGTGCGGGCCTGGTTAGTATTTGAATCGGAGACCGCCTGGGAATACCAGGTGCTGTAAGCATTTTCATTCATTTCAATGTAATTATTAAAAAAAAAAAAAAAGAGTATTTATGTGAGGAATGCGTAACTATAATTTCCGTTGCCATGGCGACGACAACAATCCATAGCTCGATGTTCTCAAAGGTCAAAGATCACTTCAGTGCATATGCAAAATGAACTGAGTTTTGAGAACTTTTTCACAAATTTCAATTGAAATAGTAATAAAAGAGCAATTTAGACAAAAAAATGCTGTCCACTGTCTATAAATATGGATTTAGTGGTGTCCACGTTCGCTTACGGCCATACCAACTTGAGAATGCCCGATCTCGTCTGATCTCGGACGCCAAGCAAGTGCGGGCCTGGTTAGTACTTGGATGGGAGACGGCCTGGGAATACCAGGTGCTGTAAGCATTTTCATTCATTTCAATGTAATTAGTAAAAAAAAAAAAAGAGTATTTATGTGAGGAATGCGTAACAATAATTTCCGTTGCCATGGCGACGACAACAATCCATAGCTCGATGTTCTCAAAGGTCACAGGTCACTTCAGTGCATATGCAAAATGAACTGAGTTTTGAGAACTTTTTCACAAATTTCAATTGAAATAGTAATAAAAGAGCAATTTAGACAAAAAATTGCTGTCCACTGTCTATAAATATGGATTTAGTGGTGTCCACGTTCGCTTACGGCCATACCAACTTGAGAATGCCCGATCTCGTCTGATCTCGGACGCCAAGCAAGTGCGGGCCTGGTTAGTACTTGGATGGGAGACGGCCTGGGAATACCAGGTGCTGTAAGCATTTTCATTCATTTCAATGTAATTAGTAAAAAAAAAAAAAGAGTATTTATGTGAGGAATGCGTAACTATAATTTCCATTGCCATGGCGACGACAACAATCCATAGCTCGATATTCTCAAAGGTCAAAGATCACTTCAGTGCATATGCAAAATGAACTGAGTTTTGAGAACTTTTTCACAAATTTCAATTGAAATAGTAATAAAAGAGCAATTTAGACAAAAAAATGCTGTCCACTGTCTATAAATATGGATTTAGTGGTGTCCACTTTCGCTTATGGCCATACCAACTTGAGAATGCCCGATCTCATCTGATCTCGGACGCCAAGCAAGTGCGGGCCTGGTTAGTACTTGGATGGGAGACGGCCTGGGAATACCAGGTGCTGTAAGCATTTTCATTCATTTCAATGTAATTAGTTAAAAAAAAAAAAAGAGTCTTTATGTGAGGAATGCGTAACTATAATTTCCGTTGCCATGGCGACGACAACAATCCATAGCTCGATGTTCTCAAAGGTCAAAGGTTACTTCAGTGCATATGCAAAATGAACTGAGTTTTGAGAACTTTTTCACGAATTTCAATTGAAATAGTAATAAAAGAGCAATTTAGACAAAAAATTGCTGTTCACTGTCTATAAATATGGATTTAGTGGTGTCCACGTTCGCTTACGGCCATACCAACTTGAGAATGCCCGATCTCGTCTGATCTCGGAAGCCAAGCAAGTGCGGGCCTGGTTAGTACTTGGATGGGAGACGGCCTGGGATACCAGGTGCTGTAAGCATTTTCATTCATTTCAATGTAATTAGTAAAAAAAAAAAAAAAAAGAGTATTTATGTGAGGAATGCGTAACTATAATTTCCGTTGCCATGGCGACGACAACAATCCATAACTTGATGTTCTCAAAGGTCAAAGGTCACTTCAGTGCATATGCAAAATGAACTAAGTTTTGAGAACTTTTTCACGAATTTCAATTGAAATAGTAATAAAAGAGCAATTTACACAAGAAATTGCTGTCCACGGTCTATAAATATGGATTTAGTGGTGTCCACGTTCGCTTACGGCCATACGAACTTGAGAATGCCCGATCTCGTCTGATCTCGGACGCCAAGCAAGTGCGGGCCTGGTTAGTACTTGGATGGGAGACGGCCTGGGAATACCAGGTGCTGTAAGCATTTTCATTCATTTCAATGTAATTAGTAAAAAAAAAAAAGAGTCTTTATGTGAGGAATGCGTAACTATAATTTCCGTTGCCATGGCGACGACAACAATCCATAGCTCGATGTTCTCAAAGGTCAAAGGTCACTTCAGTGCATATGCAAAATGAACTGAGTTTTGAGAACTTTTTCACGAATTTCAATTGAAATAGTAATAAAAGAGCAATTTAGACAAGAAATTGCTGTCCACTGTCTATAAATATGGATTTAGTGGTGTCCACGTTCGCTTACGGCCATACGAACTTGAGAATGCCCGATCTCGTCTGATCTCGGACGCCAAGCAAGTGCGGGCCTGGTTAGTACTTGGATGGGAGACCGCCTGGGAATACCAGGTGCTGTAAGCATTTTCATTCATTTCAATGTAATTAGTAAAAAAAAAAAAAGAGTATTTATGTGAGGAATGCGTAACTATAATTTCCGTTGCCATGGCGACGACAACAATCCATAACTTGATGTTCTCAAAGGTCAAAGGTCACTTCAGTGCATATGCAAAATGAACTAAGTTTTGAGAACTTTTTCACGAATTTCAATTGAAATAGTAATAAAAGAGCAATTTAGACAAGAAATTGCTGTCCACTGTCTATAAATATGGATTTAGTGGTGTCCACATTCGCTCACGGCCATACCAACTTGAGAATGCCCGATCTCGTCTGATCTCGGACGCCAAGCAAGTGCGGGCCTGGTTAGTACTTGGATGGGAGACCGCCTGGGAATACCAGGTGCTGTAAGCATTTTCATTCATTTCAATGTAATTAGTAGAAAAAAAAAAAAAAGAGTATTTATGTGAGGAATGCGTAACTATAATTTCCGTTGCCATGGCGACGACAACAATCCATAGCTCGATGTTCTCAAAGGTCAAAGGTCACTTCAGTGCATATGCAAAATGAACTGAGTTTTGAGAACTTTTTCACGAATTTCAATTGAAATAGTAATAAAAGAGCAATTTAGACAAGAAATTGCTGTCCACTGTCTATAAATATGGATTTAGTGGTGTCCACTTTCGCTTACGGCCATACCAACTTGAGAATGCCCGATCTCGTCTGATCTCGGAAGCCAAGCAAGTGCGGGCCTGGTTAGTACTTGGATGGGAGACGGCCTGGGAATACCAGGTGCTGTAAGCATTTTCATTCATTTCAATGTAATTATTAAAAAAAAAAAAAGAGTATTTATGTGAGGAATGCGTAACTATAATTTCCGTTGCCATGGCGACGACAACAATCCATAGCTCGATGTTCTCAAAGGTCAAAGGTCACTTCAGTGCATATGCAAAATGAACTGAGTTTTGAGAACTTTTTCACGAATTTTAATTGAAATAGTAATAAAAGAGCAATTTAGACAAAAAATTGCTGTTCACTGTCTATAAATATGGATTTAGTGGTGTCCACGACTCTGATGGCCACAATTAGCATCTCTTCATTTGTAAATGCGTTCAGTACCTGAAGAATCAGCAGGGGAGAGGACTATCTGGTCAGTTCCCATAAGCTGTGTGGGCGTGTGGCAGTGGGGGATGGTGGGCTAAAGGTTCCAAAGTTGCATGCAGCCTTTTGTGCTGAGGGGAATAAATACAGTGCATCCGGAAAGTATTCACAGCGCTTCCCTTTTTCCCACATTTTATCATGTTACAGCCTCATTCCAAATTGTATTAAATTCATCTCTTACCTCAAAATTCTACACACAATACCTCATTATGACAATGTAAAAAATTTTTTTTTTTTTTTTTTTTTTTTTTACATTTTTTGAATTTATTAAAAATAGAAAACTAATAAATCACATTTACATAAGTATTCACAGCCTTTGCTTAATACTTTGTTGATCTACCTTTGGCAGCAATTACAGCCTCAAGTCCTTTTTAATGCGATGCCACAAGCTTAGCACACCGATCTTTTGGCAGTTTTGCCCATTCTTCTTTGTAGTAATTCTCAAGCTCCATCAGGTTGGATGGGAGACGTCTGTGCACAGCCATTTTCAGTCTCTCCAGAGATGTTCAATCGAATTCAAGTCTGGACTCTGGCTGGGCCACTCCAGGACATTCACAGAGTGGTTCTGAAGCCAATCCTTTGAAATCTTGGCTGTGTGCTTTGGGTCGTTGTCCTGCTGAAAAATGAACCTTCTGTGTTTCATTTTTTTGGTGATGAGCGGTGCCTGGTTTCCTCCAAACATGACGCCTGGCATTCACACCAAAGAGTTCAATCTTTGTCTCATCAGACCAGAGAATTTTGTTTCTCATGGTCTGAGAGGCATTCAGGTGCCTTTTGGCAAATTCCAGACGGGCTGCCATTCCTTTTACTAAGGAGTGGCTTTCGTCTGGCCACTCTACCGTACAGGCCTGATTGGTGGATTGCTGCAGAGATGGTTGTCCTTCTGGAAGGCTCACCTCTCTCCACAGAGGAACGCTGGAACTCTGACAGAGTGACCATCGGGTTCTTGGTCACCTCCCTGACTAAGGTAGTACTACCCTGATAACATGACGACGTCATGCCAACGTTGGGCCAACGTATGTGTATACGTTGGGCCAACGTTGGCAGTTGACGTTGGGCCGACGTCATTTTGCTCATTGGCAAGTGGTTGGGCCAACGTCATCAAAAGACGGTTGGATAGACGTTGGCAGTTGACGTTGGGCCAACGTTAGCAGTTGACGTTGGGCCGACGTCATTTTGCTCATTGGCAAGTGGTTGGGCCAACGTCATCAAAAGACGGTTGGATAGACGTTGGCCCAACGTCTATCCAACTATTAATTAGGCTTTTTATAAACTGTATATATTGTACTACTAAATTGCATACTTTATGGAAAGTAATCACAGGTGAACAGTGCATGTAGGTTTTGTTGCAGTATTGCAACATTTATTGATAATACTTGAATTCATGTACACACATATTATCAAAATATAATGTTCAAGGGTGGTTCTTAATTACAATGTACAAAAAATGTTACCAAAATATATTGCTGAAGGCTGATTTACAACAGAAAAAGTTAACTACATTTCAAATGCATTAAAATGCACTACAAGTTTCTGTGTACCTATATAAGTAGATGGAAATAAATGTAATGAGATCAACTTCTGAATGTAAAAATAAAATACTAACAACATGTCAAAACATACCTGAACAATCATGAGAAATCATAGCACCAAAACATAGCATATTTTCATACTTTTATCAACTAAACACACCCTAACTATGCATACACCGTGCGTGTGCCAGCACTGGATGGAATTACTAACAAAATAACAACCAAAATTACGAACCCAAATCTTAGACAATATATCTAAAGTGAATTTCAAATACAAGCCGATAAACCACGTGGGACAAAATCCAGTTGGAAAATGGATAATTAGTCAATATTCAGTGAGTAATCTAGCACTTTTCACGGGTGACGGCACATACTTGAAAACCGATGGGATGTAGTCAGGTGAAAGCGGGTTGTCACTCTTTTTACCTAGGACACAAAATAAGTAACGTTAAGTAAAGAAACCACTAAGATTACACTGAGAAAAAATATTCACTATTCAATGATACAGGCAGTTTAAAATGTTGTGATGTCACATGAATGCAATCCATTAGCTAATACGTTTTTAGGTCTGGACATTAACCACCGTAGTGAGGTTTATATCGCCAACTAGAGTGGGTTGGTAGATTAGGTTGAGGACGTTTCGGCTCGTCCGACTGAAATACAATCCACCCAGTTTAGTCGGTGATATTTATTGTCCAAAACAATAACTATCAGCACCATTTAAGATAATATTAAATGTATAATGTTTACGTGAAATTACCTGATATGAAATGGTCACTGCACAAGCGAAATCCATTAGGTGACAGGTTCCAACGCTCGGTTTTCTTCAGCGCGCTTCTTGCCCGTTTTATCGCAGAAATCCATTTTCCCCTCCGAGCTGGATCTTTGGGAATGCGATAAAAGGCTTTATCTTTAACTTGTCCTCGGTGGTTTGTACATCCAGGGGCACAGCATGAGTCTACCATCGTTGTAAGCTGGAAGTTTTGTAGGCTAGTTAGTTAGTTTGTTTACAATAATTCCTGCCAAGATGGTGCCCGGTGGTGCATGCTGGGATAGCGTGACGTCATCTCCCGGAGCTCTATTGAAACGAATTGTCATTACAAATGTCGGCTCGACGGTCGCGCCAACGTCGTTAACCTGTGTCAGATATGACGGAATACCGAAAAATCGCGAACTTCAAACAACGTCGGTTCAACGTTGCGTTGCGTCGTGTAGACGTCGGCTCGACGTCTAAGATTATACGTCGGCAATGCCGACGTTGGCAAGACGGATCAATGTTTTCAGGGTAGGTAACAGATGAATTTAATACAGTTTGGAATGAGGCTGTAACATGACAAAATGTGGAAAAAAATGAAGCGCTGTGAATACTTTCCGGATGCACTGTAGTTGCCTGCTTCACCTTCAACAAATAGAAGGATGGCTATGCTATGGCCCGAAACCGCTTCCAAGACATCATGCAACACCTACGGTTTGATGACATGTTCACACGCAGTGAGCGAGTGGAGACCGATAAGTTTGCTGCAATTTCTGATGTGTGTGGATCTTTTGTCAATAACTGCATCACATCCTACAACCCTGGTCGACACATCACTATTGATGAACAGCTTTTCCCGTCAAAGAATCGCTGCTGTTTCCTGCAGTACACTGCAACCAAACCTGACAAGTTTGGCATCAAGTTTTGGGTGGCTTGCAACTTGACAGTACATCTGCAATGTCCTCCCATATCTTGGCAAGGACCCCAGTCATCCCAGTGGGGAGAGAATGCTTATGTTGTTCATAAGGCATGCACCGGGGTGCAGGAGAGACAGGTGGACTTCCTGGTTGAGCTTGCGAGAGAGTTGGCTAACTGTCATGTGAGTAAGAAGAAGGCTCACAAGGAGCAACTGCTTCAGCAGCAACCTCCCACACCTAGCCCTGGGAAAAGGGCGAAGTGTCAGGTCAACCATCGATGCATGAACAACTACACAACTTTGAGATGTATTGACTGCTACAAATACACATGTGGCAAATGCAGGAGGGAGATACCGTGGCAGTGCCAAGTATGTTTTGACAGTGCAGACGGACTGCTGAGATGCCAGTCACACAACAAGGACATGCCACTTTAGCCTAGTGTAAATATGTAAATATGTGTGGAATTGTTTTATTACTTGTATTTTGTAACTATTTTGTTTTTTTGTTGTTGTTTTTTTGACAGAAATAAAAAGCATTGGAAACAAATCACAGTTGTTCTTTTGTATATTTGTCATGCTGACATTTCAGTCCTCTTGACTTAGACACTAATGCTTCTGGTCATTTTACTCACAGACCCCTGGCTGTACCACCAGGACCAAAAAATTTCCGTTTTAAAAAATTAAAGTTATATATATATATATATATATATATATATATATATATATATATATATATATATATATATATATATATATATATATATTTATTAGTATTTTTTTTCTCAGTTTTGGCCTGGGGTTTTATAGCTTTCACTGTATGCAGGTCCATGGACTGCCCCAGTGTTTTCTCAAATGTCCTATATTACGCAAAATTGACTCTTGTGAGCTTTAAGCCATATTAGACTATTGTTACCTCATCAACCAAAAACATGCAACACCCCTATGAACAGTATACAATCAAGGACCGTCAAGGAATTCCTCCCTCCTGTGGGCTCACCACCTGCAGAGGGGTTCATAGGGGGTCTGGGTCTGGTGCCCAGAGTAGGACTACAGATGGAAATTAGCTATGAGCTACAATCTGGTACAAACATATCTGCCACTGTGGTTAATGTAATTGTACACTGTCCTAATAAACCAATAAAACTTAAAAAAAAAATATATAACCAGAATTGTGTTTTGTTTCATTCACACATGTTTGAGTAATGCTGCATTATTAGTCTGTGTATCTCTTCAAAGCTCAAAATGCTCTGTTCTGCCTTGTGATGTCATGAAACAGTAGTTTTCAAGTTAACAGCGCTTTTTACCTTTTGTTCAGTAGAGATTCCAGAGCTGAAATTATCCAAATGATTCTAACGAAGGTGTATTGAGTTTAAAAACACAGTGGAGCACTTCCTGTAGTACCACATGGCATCACAAGGTGGAACAGAGTGTTTTCTGTTTGAGAGAAACTAAATATGTTGGGGTTTTGTGTTAAACATGTGTGAATGAAACAAAAGGTAACTCCAGGTCTGTTTTTAATGAGGAAACAACATTATAGCATAGATTACACAATAGCGTAATATAGGCCCTTTAATGGTCTTTGTTACTCATGTGGAATTTTTATTTTATAGGTGTTCCAAAGGATGGAGATCTTCCTCAAAGATGGTGGACTTGTTCAATCCTTCTGCACACCAATGGGAAAGAGTGCATTCATCAACATTTGCAATGATATTCGTGTTTGAATCCTGACCAGAGGTGCTGCCTTCACTGAGCTTGTCAAGATTAGACTGTGAGCAACTTTAAAATGATCACTATGGCTTTTGGAAGAACGTCAAGATTAGCAGGACACTCTGTTTAAGACCTTAGTTCCAAAGGTACTGTTTGGCTCAGTTTACAATATTTGTCAAAAAGGACATTTCTTGTGTTCTACAAATTGACGTGTTAAGACTATGGAAACTGGAGTTTGACTTTGGGTTGTTTGCATGATGCGTGGTCAAAAGGCCTTTTGACTGGCCTGTATTTTTTACATATCTTTAATGTATTTTGATTAGTACTGCAGCTGGAAAATCAAGTCGTAAGAATTGAATAAGTTATATTTTTGTAAATCTGTTTGCAGGTTCATGGGTTGGCTCTGGTGGAATAGTGGCTAAATGTTTTGTACTGAGCAATTTAAGAAAAAAAATAATAATAATAAATGCTCTGGAGAATTGTGTAAAGGCTTGTTGGAAAGCTTCAAGGGCCTAGTTCACAGTTAAAAAAAAACAGCATGTGTCTTGCGTTTGTGCTTCAAAAGAAATGTGTAATTAAATTTACAAAATTCAACAAAGGATTGCATTGGAATCGTCTGTTATAGAGATAAATAGCAGAGATTTTTCTTAAAAAAAAAAAAAAAAAAGACTGCTGAGGCTGTAGCTACTGCACACTGGATTGATTGTATATTTGTGTAAGCATGTCATTAATGTGCACATTTTGTGCTGGGATGTTGAGGTCATTGTAATAACACTGAGCACAATTGTTTTCTGTCATTCCTCTCTGTGTGAATATTAAAGGTGTATTAGGTGTATTTCTAATAATAAAATGTGATTGTTTGTGTTTAGCCAGCAGGTGTATACTGAGCACTGAGCAGTAAAGACCAGGTCACATTCCTGCACTGTGTCTGAGCTCAACTCACTTCTTGGCTGCATCCACTGCACTTTACAGGTGAGCCTTTCATTTCATGAGTTTAAAGGTTTAGTGACAGACAGTTAAACTGTATGACATTAAAATAACACAGCGTGCTGTTACCTGCTTTGATTCTGCTGTGTTTGTGATTGCACATGTTTCATGAGGTGAACGCAGGACTACAGGTCTAGAAGAAGCCTAAAGGACTTGAGTGCAGCTCACACAAAAGCAATATGATCCTCACGTCTGTTCAGGCTGTTTATGGACTTTACACATCAGCTCATGTCTAATTGTTTCAGTTACATGTGCCTTTAACTCTCTTAAACTGTTTCTTACATCATTTGTTTACATATTTTAATGTATATTTGTGTTAACTGTTTTTTAAAGGGGGGGGGGGGGGGTTATTTTAATAAATATTTGAATGCATTTAAAATCTGTGTCTTCTCATGGCAATACATAGGTTATCTGTATTTTAAATGACAGGCAATTATTGGGAACAATATTGCCAGGTAATAAGTGTGTTGCTACCTGTCCCCTCCCTCCCGCTATCTAATGTGAGTATTGTGGGGCCAAGGTGATTGTGCAACAGTTGGGATACAAACCCGCTCATTTGGCTTATTGGCCGCGGGCCGGGGTGACACAGCGCTAACCGCTCCCCGCTACTCTACAGCTGTGCCACCCAATAATGAGAAAAATGACGAGTTCTATTTAAAGGCCTCCCGCTGTCCTTAATCTTGGGTCATGGTTCAAACGTTCCAAATTACAGGGACAATACAGGCGCATTTTCCCGACCTTGATTTCATCAAAAAATGCGGTCGGCATTTGTATTTTTGAGTTTAATCCTAATTATTGGGCATTTTCCACAAGTTTAGCTCTTGTTGACACTATGGTTGCTAGGCAAGAGTTATGGAATTGCCTCCACTATCCAAATCTAGGCAGAACATAAGATTTTCAAAAGGAAATAAACCTCTGTCATGTGATCAAGGACTCATTTTCAACTTAACAGCTACCTTTTACCCTGTCTTTCTGGATATTTCACTTTACCCATGCAAACACCATTAAACTGGTGGCTTGATTCTTCAATTATTTACACATTTCAAATGCTCATCAAATTATTCCTATCTTTTATTGGGTAGGTAGCTTCAATTAAGCTCATTGTTTCCTTGCTCCCGTATAAAGTAATGGCATTTCTAGGCCACTAATCATTTTTCATGGACATTCAAACTCTAACCCTGGAAAAGTCATGCTCTTAAGTTGCAACTTTGTTTTGATGTTCAAATAGGGTGAGCGCCATCTCTTCTCTCATGTTATTCTGGACATTTCGCTTATGTTTCGTAAAGCCCATCGCTTACATTCTCGAATCTTGCCTGGAACAAATTGCTGTAGTTCCTACAGTTTTGTTTTTTTTTTTTTTAAATCATTTTTATTGTTTAGAAATTGTTGCTTTCACATATTACATGTCATAACTGTAGATTGCAATGCATTGTGGGACAGAAAATCATGACAGTTAGTAGGAACTTTTTCTACAACAGCCTGCTGTAAATGACAGATAGTTTGTGCTTTACTGTAGATGGGAGGATATTCCATGTAACAGGAGGAGCAGTGAACACGTGAGGGAGTGAGGAGGAGCATATCATAAACCACATGCTCCTTACTAGAGCTGTAGCCTAAATCATGAAGCCAAAACTATAAACTCCTGGCTCATGTACGGACTACATTAAAGCAGTGGGCTAATGGGGTTATTTTATTGAAAAGTTTAGTTTTATTTAGCAAGTCATTTTTTAATTCACAAAGTTAAATGAAAAGTTGTTTATTTCTGAGATCTACAGTAGTAAAACACAGAACTCTATAGTGTATTATTCATGCAAATAAAAGTTGTGAGCATTAATAGCAATGATTTTATGTTTTAATTCAATGTTAATGGTATATTTAGAGTTTTAATGGAGTCCAAAATCAAAAATCCAATTGAATCGTGACTTAAGTGAACAGTCCCATCCCTAATAGAGTTACGCCTGCTCCAAGCTCTGGAGCTTTGCTTATATTTTGTGGAGGAGTCTTTTAGCTACAGCTACTCATAGAGACCCTGCTCCCCCACCAAGAATATGACAAAAGAAATGTATACTGCTACTCAGAACTGTATGCTCTAACTAATTTAACTAACAGCATGCTTCATTTTGTTTGCCCTTTTCCTGTTTAGATGATAAGAGAAAAAGATGGACAGATGAAGAAAAGGCGGCTGTGAAGAGACACCTCTGTAACTACATGAAAACGGGACAGATCCCGGGGAAAGAGGCCTGCACCAGAGCTCTACAGGCCGAAAAAGGCCTAAAGAGCCGATCCTGGCTCGACGTGAAAAAAATTGTGTACAAAACAATTGTTTCTCTAAAAAAAAGAGCTGCCACTAGGCAGTTACGAGCTTTTCATTTTATCAGTCGATCATTTTGTACATGTTCATCCAAACAGCATAAAATGTTGTGAGGAGGAGGCTTTTTGGGTGATGTTGAATGAAGCCGTCCATATGTCAAGGTGGAGCGCCGCGCTCCGGAGAAAACCCAAAATCACCTATAAATTGCCACAATATATATTAGTGATTTAAAAAGACAACACAGATCAGACAAGTGAATTTTACTTGTACAAGGGAGCTCTGAGACAAGCTGCACCGCTGAGCTGTGTTCACCAGAGTCTCATCCGCTTCTCCACTTGCATCAGGTTTTATTTCACAGTTACAGAGATAATACATGATCATCATATTTTGGTATTTCCGGTTCCCCCCGCCCACCTTGCCTTAACTCCCCTTATCTTGCTTTCGTGTACCAGGCCGTACCTCGGCCTTGCAGCTGCGGCCTTGAGTAGACACAGTTGCAGTTATGATTTAGCAGACACAGTATTTTTCCACTCAAAGACAACTTCCCGTCACAGCACAGCACACTTTGATAACATATATTTACAATTCTATAACACCATACACTGTGTTCATCAAATTGTTACATTCATATTGTTAAGTGTGTTAAATGTGCACAGCATTTGGACATCCAAGAAAATCTTTATCCATTATTTTTAAATTTTATTTTATTATATATATATTTTTTTTATTGGGGGGGGGGGGGGGGCTCTTTCTTTTCAGACTCTTCAGCTCTAAATATTGATATAAAATATTAAAATTCTTAATATTTTAACCCTTTAAATTAAATTTTTATTTTGAATCTGCAGATTATTTTGAGCTCTTTTATTACACGTTTATCATTGAGTATACAGTGTGCGAATGAAAACCATAAAGGCTAGTTTTTGGATTTCGCTCCCATGAAAACGTAATACATGCATTTTAATATAAATTTCATATGCATAAAAATATATATACATATACATATAAATAAAATAAATGCATGTGTTGTTTCCATTTCCATTTCTGCTCTAGACCAGCTATAGACCTGGATTAGGCTTGGTTTAGACTTGCTTTAGTCTTGACTTAGACCTGGTTTATTTAGAACTTGTTTAGACCTAAAAGTCCTAGTCCTGGTTTAGACCTGCTTTAGTCCCCCTTAGGCCTGGTTTAGTCTTGGTTTAGATCTGGATTAGTCCTAATTTAGACCTAATTTTGGCTTAGACCTGATTTAGTCCTGTATGGTCCTTAAGTTGTCCTGATTTAGACTAGCTTTGGACCTTTATTTGCTTTAGACCTTGTTTAGTCCTGGTTCGGTCCTGGTTTAGTTCTGGTTTAGAGTCATACACTTTCAGTCAATGAGAGATCATCCCTCTATATCAGATCTGGACACTGTCCAGCTCCCGGGCCACACACGGCCCTTTGGTTGACTCTGACTGGCCCGTTTAAGCTCAGGGCGCACTCACACTAGGACTGTAGAACCGGGCCGTGCTCAACCACGACTGCGTACGGTTCCATGTCCCGCACTCACACCTGCGCAACCGAACCGGGCCGCGGCCCGATGACGTCATCACACGGCGCAGTTTGTTTACAAGTCGCGCAGCAGAGCTAAAGTTTTAGCGGAGAAAATAAGTCCAGCGGCAGAAATATCTATTAAATAATGAGACAGATATGAGTCCTGCTGTGATACGCGCTGCTCCGTGAGTTTATGGAGATAAAAACAGCGTGGAGGAGAGAGGACAGGAGGAGTGAGGACAGGAGGAGTGAGGACAGGAGGAGGGAGGACAGGAGGAGAGAGGACAGGAGGAGGGAGGACAGGAGGAGAGAGGACAGGAGGAGAGAGGACAGGAGGAAGGAGGACAGGAGGAGAGAGGACAGCGGGAGACAGGACAGGAGGAGGGAGGACAGGAGGGAGGACAGGAGGAGAGAGGACAGGAGGAGGGAGGACAGGAGGAGAGAGGACAGGAGGAAGGAGGACAGGAGGAGAGAGGACAGGAGGAGTGAGGACAGCGGGAGGGAGAACAGGAGGAGGGAGGACAGGAGGAGGGAAGACAGGAGGAGGGAGGACAGGAGGAGTGAGGACAGTGGGAGGGAGGACAGGAGGAGGGAGGACAGGAGGAGGGAAGACAGGAGGAGGGAGGACAGGAGGAGTGAGGACAGCGGGAGGGAGGACAGGAGGAGGGAGGACAGCGGGAGAGAGGACAGCGGGAGGGAGAACAGGAGGAGGGAGGACAGCGGGAGACAGGACAGGAGGAGGGAGGACAGCGGGAGGGAAGACAGGAGGAGTGAGGACAGCGGGAGGGAGAACAGGAGGAGGGAGGACAGGAGGAGGGAAGACAGCGGGAGGGAGGACAGGAGGAGGGAAGACAGCGGGAGGGAGGACAGGAGGAGGGAGGACAGGAGGAGTGAGGACAGCGGGAGGGAGGACAGGAGGAGGGAGGACAGGAGGAGGGAAGACAGGAGGAGGGAGGACAGGAGGAGTGAGGACAGCGGGAGGGAGGACAGGAGGAGGGAGGACAGCGGGAGAGAGGACAGCGGGAGACAGGACAGGAGGAGGGAGGACAGGAGGAGGGAGGACAGCGGGAGAGAGGACAGGAGGAGTGAGGACAGGAGGAGGGAGGACAGGAGGAGTGAGGACAGGAGAAGGGAGGACAGGAGGAGGGAGGACAGGAGGAGTGAGGACAGGAGGAGTGAGGACAGGAGGAGTGAGGACAGGAGGAGGGAAGACAGGAGGAGGGAGGACAGGAGGAGTGAGGACAGCGGGAGAGAGGACAGCGGGAGACAGGACAGGAGGAGGGAGGACAGCGGGAGAGAGGACAGCGGGAGACAGGACAGGAGGAGGGAGGACAGGAGGAGGGAGGACAGCGGGAGACAGGACAGGAGGAGGGAGGACAGGAGGAGGGAGGACAGGAGGCGTGAGGACAGAAGGAGTGAGGACAGGAGGAGGCGTGAGGACAGCGGGAGATGAGGCTGAAAAACTTTTGTCGCTTTCCACAGTCCTGACTGAAGGTAAGCGCGGATTCATCGTATGTTTTGGAGCGACTTTATTCACCGTTTTCCTCCTATGAGTAACACACACACGCACACACACACACACACACACACACGGCTCATATAGTAAAGTCGTGCGTGTACGCGTGCATAAGCAACTGTGCCATGCTTTTGCCCACTTCCTTTAACCGGGCCAAACACGGTTCACACTGGACAAACGTACCCCGCTTTAGGGGCGATCTGTGCTTGGGCACTGATCTAAAGTCCTAGTGTGAGTGCACCCAGACTATTACAAAATAAACATAATTATATATATGAAGTGAAGAAGTGAGTTAAGCATTTTGGCCCTCCACAATATTGACAGTGAGCGGAGGCAGCCAATCAGCACACTCCACAGTCCAGCAGCGGGAATCTTGTGTGCTCTGTTGCCATGCTCTATCTGTGTCAGGAGCAGAGTCAGGGCCCTATTCTGTTTAGTCTGGGATAGTCCTGAGTTAGACCTGTTTAGTCCTGGTTGAGAACTGGTGTAGTTCTGTTTTTGAACTGGTTTAGTTCTGTCTTGGTTCTGTTTCAGACCAACTGGATAAGTCCTAATTTAAACCTAGTTTAGACCTGATTTTGTCCTAGACCTGTTTTAGTTCTGATTTTGTCGTAGTCCTGGTTTAAATCTACTTTAGTACTTGATTTTTGTATTACATTTGGCAAAGTCCTGGTTTGGTCCCGATTTTGTCTTAGGCCTGGTTTAGGCCTGCCTTTAGTTCTCATTTCTGCTTAGACCTGGTTTAGTTTTGGTTTAGTCCTTCCTGCTTTAGTCCAGCTTTAGACCTGATTATGGCTTAGACCAGGTTAAGACCCGATTTAAAATTGGTTTTGTTCTGTTTTGGACAGGTTTAAGAGCCGGTTTAGACCTGAATAAATCCTAGTCCTAGTTTAGACCTGTTTAATCCTGCATTAGCCCTGGTTTAGTCCTTGTTTGGTCTTGGTTTGGATCTGGATTAATTGAGCTTTAGAAGTGATATAGTCCTGCTTGAGACCCATTTTAACTATGGTTTAATGCCTGCTTTAAATCAGCTGTACACCAGCTTTAAAATGTATCTGACTACTACATTACCATATTACAATTTAAATTGTTCATTTGAACTTTCTTCCGATGCCTCGTGGAAAGTCGTTCCGTCGCTCCCGGGCAGCTAAGAAGAGGATGGCGGAGCGGCAGCAGCCTGCTGTTTCCGAGCATTCTCCTCGTAGAGCTGATGATGGAGATTCTAAAAGTATGCACAATAAATCTCTACCTTTCTGATTTTGTAGTTTCTGCTCTATATAAATAAGTTATAATACTACAAATTGTCTAGGGTTTGGCACTGGCTACCGCTACCCAGTGCGTAAATGGCCAAAGTCTCTTTTCACTGGAAAGAGCCACAAGCTGGTCATCCCTCCTGAGGACCCTGACAAGAAGGTAAGTCCTTTTAACTGTAAATGTAGTTTACCAAATCTTAACTTTCTTAAATCTTATTTTTTTTTTCAGTTTGTTCTGGTTGTTGGGGCCTCTCATCTGCGCCACTTCATAGATGGCATTGTTCAGCTACCACAGGGGAAGTTCGCCTTTGGTTTCAACTCCACCCCGGGAGCTGCAGCCACGGAGTTTGAGAGGGAGATCGCAAACATAAAGGTGGATCGTACTCCCTCTCTTGTTGTGGTCACCGCTCCCTCCAACAACCTGACGGCCAGCAGGACTATTACTGAGGCTGCAGCCGACTTCGGTCGGTACCTTGCCACCGCTTGCAGCTGCTGGCCAAAGGTACCATATTTCCAAAATTGTTTTCTCCATGCTCTCTTTTAAAAAAAAGTACTGTGTTGACAAGAGGGTGTTGGGGTAAATACTATTCAGTCAGTTAAGTTGTGTAGATTTACAATTGTTAGACTAGTAATGAATTAAGTTAAGGTGTACACGTTCTCCCCTTTCTTCTCATTAGATAGCCTACAAGTTTAGGACTGGTTTCATCAAGGTGTAACTCTGGTTTTAAACCTTGTTAGATCCTACTATAGTGCTGGTTTAGACTGGTCAAGTCCTTGCTGCTTGAAACAGATTTGATTGCTTTCTACACTCTCATTTTAACAAAATATTTTAACTAAAATATTGTTGTTTTGAGGTCTGTGTCCTGGATTTTCCACCTCGTCTAAATGTTGAGGTGGATGTACAAAATCATCTGCGCCAGGAGTACCATCGTGTTGCGGCACACATGAGTACACGTGTCTTTATGAAATCTTGCTCTGTCTTGCTCTCTCGCTCTCGTGTGTGTGTGTGCGCGTGCGTGTCTGTGTGTGCGTGTGTGCGCGTGTGTGTCTGTGTGTGCGCGTGTGCGTGTGTATATATATATATATATATATATAACAGACAAACATTTTTTTTAATAATTTTTTTTTTTTTACTGAAGGTATCAAGTACTACCCTGCTGCGGAGTACTTTCCGATGGACCGCCTAAACCTGTGGTGTAAGGATGGGGTAAGTAATGTTCTGAAATTCTGAAAAAGTATCTAATATGCAGTGAAAATAATCATTTATAATAATTTTTTTTTTTTGTTTTTATCATTTGCAGGTCCATCTTGAGTGATACTGATGGTGGGATGGACATCGTTGCTCAGTTGCTTTGGACTGTCTCATTCCAACAGTTGGAGATGGCCATGCCTAGTCCATCCCCACAAGCTCCAGTGTCCTCCCCGCCAACCAGGAAGGTCAAGCCAAGGCTGGTCGTGACCAGCCCTGCCCCTCGGCCACGGCCACCCCCTTCTGAATGGATGGAGGTCAGACGGGGAAAAAAGGTGAGGCTAGTGTCTAGTCATAACCTCAGGTTTACTCATGAATTGTTTTGAAGATTGTTTTATTACTGCCCTTGCAGAAGAACCAAACTGGAAGCCCTCCGCACTCCCCAGGGGAGAGGCGGCTGGTTCACCAAGAGCAGGTTTGTTTTGAGTGTGTGGCATTTTGGCAGCACTTCCTTTAATCTTATGATGTATTTAGATCAAACCTAATTTTAACAGGTGGAGTCAGTCTTTTCTATCCCGCTATCCCCAGTCCATTTCAGCACAGCCATTTTGAAAGAGATGGACAAGGTCGTTCCATCTGACCTTGATGCTGTGGAGAGCACTGCCTACTTTCCTGCTGGAAAGAAGGTAAGGTTATTGAGTAAAAATGTTTAATGTAAAATAGAGTGAAATGTTTTTTGATCTGTATTTTATTTATACATTTTAAGGCGACTCGTGTTAGACGCCTTGAAGGGCGAGCCCCTCTGCCACGGCAGCGCCCTTCTGAATGGCCGCTGGTCGGACGGGAAAAGAAGGTGAGACTAATAGTACCTAGTTGTAATGTGAGCCTAATCAGTAATTGTTATTAAGACTGATGTCATTAACATTTTATTACTGCTCTTACTTAAGGACCAGCCTGGAAGCCCTGCGCACACCCCAGGGGTTCCCAAGAGGCGGCTGGTTCAGCAGGAGCAGGTTTGTTTTGAGTGTCTGACATTTTAAAAAGACTACCTAATCTCATAATTTTGATAAAATCTCATTTTAATAGGTGGAGTCAATGTTCTCCAACTCGCCGTCCCCGGTCTGCTATGACAGAGCTATGCTGAAAGATCTCGGCTCTGTGGAGTGCACTGCTGGTCTTCCTACTGGAAAGAAGGTGGGATTACGAAGCAATTAAATTTTGATATGTTGGAAGTGAAATTATGTTTTACATATTTATAGATTTATTATTTTTCAGGCGACTCATGTCATATGTCGTAAAGTTGTTGCCTCCAAGAGAAGCCAGCCCAAGCAGCAGGTATGTAAAATTATGAAAAAAAATATATACCGTATTTTCCGGACTATAAGCCGCTACTTTTTTCTCACACTTTGAACCCTGCGGCTTATACAACGATGCAGCTAATATATGGACGGATTATTCGTCTATGAACACAGCGGCGCAGCTTGAGTGCAGAAAGCGCCGCTGTCTGTGCGGTGAACATGGGTTAGGGTTAGTTAGAACACTCGCTAGCGCTGTTGTCAGCACTAAAACAGTTTATCGCTGCGTGATAAAATAAGTTCTGCTGCTAAATGAACATTAGTGAGTTGGATACGTCTTAATGACCCATATGTGTTAAATGCAGGTGAGGCGTAAATGACGAGACGAAACGTCTCAAACTTCAGTAGCTGGACATCCGCTCATACATGATCGATACAACTAACCCCGACCCCCGGGAGAGCCTGAAATCTGCTGAAATCCTACAAGACACTGACATGATACAAGACAGGACAGCGGCTCTTTCTGCTCGAGACATGCGCTGCAGAGCGCCAAGTGACGGGGCGCAAGAGCGAAACAGACAGGTGAAGAGATGATGTGCTGAGGAAGATGCTCGTTTGATTTTGTTCTGAACAGTTATTTTGTGCTTCATGCACACACCCTCCTCATGGAAAACATATGAAGAAATGCATATGATGCAGCTTTGAAGTTAAAGACAATTGATCTGACTGTCAAAGAAGGAAACAGAGCTGCTGCACGTGAGCGCGGCATCGATGAGTCGATGGTGAGACGCTGGTGATGGCAGCATGACGAACTGACTCAATGTAAAAAGACGACAAAAGCTTTCAGAGGCAATACAAGCAGATGCTCCGAACTTGAAAACTTCTTGAAGACGTGGACACCTGCGGCTTATAGACAGGTGCAGCCTATATATGTACAAAAATAAAATTCTTTGAAAATTTAGTTGATGCGGCTTATATTCAGGTGCGCTCAATAGTCCGGAAATTACGGTATATATTATTTCATCTTTGAGTGGAATGTAACAAGACGAGAACTGTAAATAAATACATTTATAGTTGCAGGCCGCTAAGGTTATGACTGTGAAGCCTGCATGACCTGACCAGGTATATGCCTTTTATGTAATAATGCACATGCAATTGTTAAACAAATAATGATATTTAATAAGATTTTGCTGTGTGGTCATAATTTTCCTTTCTGGTCATACATGGACAGCAGATGTGATACTCTGTTGTCAACTTTGTTTCCCCACAAACTAATATGATACATAATAATAAGTAATAAATAAAGTAACAGAGAAAACATGAAAACCTTTTGACTGTATTATCAAAGAGCCTCAGACCAAAATTACATGAATGACAACATGAATTTTCTTGTTTTTGTTCTTCAGAGGGAGGCTGAAGTGATGGTGACTCCTGAAACGTCACCAGTGCTGCAGACATGTTGGCTGAGGAACAGGTTGGTATTGTTAAGTTTGAAATCTAGTATTACCAGGATAAAACATTTTTTTCATGCGTTTGACAAATTTACTCATGTAGGTGGAGCCAGGAGTTGTGGGGGTGACACCTGGAGCGTCACCCACCAGTGCCGATGTGGATGGGCTCCCTGATCATGTGTTGGTAAGAACCTGGTCGGTATTTACAATGATTAGGTGCAGCTATGTATTAAACATGTATTAAAGATATTCAGTGACAGTAGTTTCACAGCAAGTTATTCGACATAGAAAAATAAGTTATATTCAAATATCATATTTACCCATCACTGAAGCCACAGGTTTTCATCCATAGTAATTTTAGAAATAAGATATTCAATGCATTTTTTTTGACCAAGAAGACCAAGAGGACCAAGAACATGCATACAGTCCCTGACAAAAGTCTTGTCGCTAGAAACAAAAGCTTATAACCTGACTTTAAATTAATCGATTGGTTTTAGAAATGTCTCATATGAAAGCTAAAACCCTCCCAAATTATGCTCAATATACCAAAATAAATTTGCTTCACTGAAGAAAGATTGATCATTTAATGAACACAGAAAGGTCAGATTTTGGCAAGACAAAAGTCTTGTCGCCTACAGAAAACTGAACAAATAATTTACTTCAAATACAAAAATATGTTGCATAACGTCAGTGAATTAAGTAGTGGTGCTGTGAGATCCATATTTAATATCTTGTATGACTTCCATGAGCTTGAAGGACTGCATCCATGCGGTTCGACAATGATTCATATAATTTGTTGATGAAATCATCAGGAATAGCAAAGAAAGCAGTCTTACATGCCTCCCAGAGTTCATCAAGATTCTTTGGTTTTGCCTTCCATGCTTCCTCTTTCATTCTACCCCAGACATGCTCAATGATGTTCATGTCTGGTGACTGGGCTGGCCAGTCCTGGAGCACCTTGATCTTCTTCGCCTTGAGGAACTTTGATGTAGAGATAGAAGTATGCGATGGAGCACCATCCTGCTGCAAAATTTGACCCCTTTTATGGTTGGGAATGTAAGAGGTATGTAGTATATGTGATGCAGATGCTGTAATTACATGGTTATTAACAATATTGTTGGGCTAGCTCACAGAAGTTCCAAGTTTGGCTCAGGGAGGATTAGGGATGTATTTAAAACACACAAACCAGAAATATAGTGCAAAAGGTGATTTGTATTAAAGTATTTACAATATTTACAATATTTACAGAAGTGCACTGTTTATGAACCGGTACATTGTGTTGACCAACAGATGATTAAAGTTTCCAAGTGGTTCCAGATAAACCAGACCCCTTCCCAGTGTATTAATCCCACAGTTCGTGAGGTTTATGCCAGAGGGCAATAGTCCTCTGGGGGGGGGGGGTAGCTCGCCATCAGGAAACCTGGCCTGTACAAACAGGACCATTCATTAATACTAAGGCTTAGCATTAGCAGCACCACAATCTACAATTTATATCATCAACATTAATAACTTTAAGGTATTAATGATTACCATGTACATGATTAACGTCAAAAAAAATAATTGTTTGTCACATAAATATACAAACATCAGTTCACAAATAGAGTACTCTTTAAATAATCAAATATTTCAATGTTGCATCATAATACAACAACTACATACATTCAGGCTTAAATAGTTGTTAACCATTTATATGTGTAAGTGCAACATCCAATCAGTATACAGTGAAAAATGTACCCAAGTTAATGTAACTGTTAGCAAAGGTGTCCAAAAATATAATGGAAATGAATGGGAAGTGAAGCTAGCGCCCGCGCTATGCACACAATAACACAACCCAAACACCCATACAAAACAATAGAACCGAGTGTTAGCATGTTCGCGCTAGCATTAGCATGCTACAAACAAAAGACACTCACCAGTTCCCGGTAGTTTTCACTCTCACAAAAGGCACACAGTTCACAGTGGTAGAGGCATCTACAATCTGGGAGGCATACCAGTAAGTAATATGACAGCGGACTGTAATAAAGTAAAGTTTAAAGGCGATTAATGCCTACCTGCAGCAGCTCCAACTCTCTCCCTGGTCCCCCACACGCTCTCCCACCCATGGGCCGCCGCCATATTTAAAACTATGACGGAAGTCCCGCAAAGTCTCGCGCCAAATCTCGCGCCAAATCTCGCGAGACTACAGACATGATATGAAGGGTGGAGTGAAGGGAAACATGTAAGGCAGGGAGAATAGCCTAACAAAACGGCTGGGTTACACCCTCCCCTCTTTAATTCGTGCACGTCCTCGTTGCATGGTAACTACAGGACTACTTGCGAGCGATGTCTGCTGCAGGGGCACGGCTTAAAGCTTCTACGTAAGCGTTGGACAGGCCTTGGAACAAGGTTTGGACAACGGAAATCAGCGGGTTACCCAATACGGAATATTGCAATCGACTTGGCGGTTGACGCTGCCGAGTAGAACGTCTGAAGTCTGCCTCAATCTCTACTGGATCATTGGGTATATCGGCAGGACTAAGATTTGCAGGACCCAATGATGACTCAGATTGGTCTGGCTCAGGATCTTCAACCTCAGGCTCCACAGACATCTCGGCATCAGGTAAGCCTTCAGGCACATCGGTGAGTATCTCTCTTTCTGCAGGTAGTTCCGGTTCAGGTAAGTAAGCTCCGAGATTTTCCCCCATAGGCTCAACTGCCTCATTGCAAGAAGTGGACGGATCTTCTCCATCAGATGACGGCAGGGACTCAGGTAAGTAGTCTTTGGGTGGTACTATGGGTGTAGGAGCTGTAACTGGAACTGGTTGTAGAGGAGGATCAGGATTCACAGTGTCACTTGGGGCTGATGGTGTGGCAAACCCCATAGTGTCACTGGACTCAAAAAGTGCTTCAGGTCGGCTGGCTCTTTCCACACTGAACTTGACAGGGAGCCGAGTAGGAAGTTCCAGGACGGTTGAGTCAGCATCCTCTTCCTCCAAGGCAGCAGCAAAGTCAGAGTGGTTTTGGGTTTGGCTACGAGTCTTGGGTTTGCGAGCTGGAGCAACCACAGGGAGGTCTTCGACTGGACTGGCTGGGAGAAAACTACAGGGCAGCAGCAGGTCCCGATGGAGTGTGCGGAGTGGTCCATCTCTGGTCTCAGGTTTTACAGTGTAGACAGGGAGGTCGCCTGCACGCTTGATGACAATATATACCTCCTGCTCCCACTTGTCCTCCAGCTTGTGTTTTCCGCGAAGTCGAACGTTGCGGACGAGGACTCGATCTCCAGTCTCCAGACTGCAGGGTGTTACTCGCTTATCGAAGCGGCTCTTGTTTTTCTCACCCGACTTGAGTGTATTTTTTGCTGCTAGCTGGTAGCTCTCCTCAAGACGGGATCTGAGGTTCTTGACATACTCTGAATGGGAAATGGATGAAGGTTCTCGGACTGGCAAGCCAAAAGCTAGGTCGACAGGGAGTCGAGGGCATCGGCCAAACAGGAGTTCATAGGGTGTGAACCCTGTGACCTCGTTTCTTGTACAGTTGTAGGCGTGTACAAGGGGTTTAACATAGTCCCGCCATTTAGACTTTTGCTTTGCTTCCAGTGTTCCCAGCATGTTTAAGAGTGTTCTATTGAAGCGCTCGACAGGATTTCCCCGTGGATGATAGGGAGTAGTTCGAGTCTTCTTGATTCCAGCCACTTCGCAGAGTTCTTTTATCAATTTTGACTCAAAGTCTGGCCCTTGGTCTGAGTGTAAGCGCTCTGGAATGCCGTAGTAGACCATGAAATCATTCCAAAGACACTTGGCAACGGTTTTGGCCTTCTGGTTGCAGGTGGGTATGGCCACAGCAAATTTCGTAAAGTGGTCTGTGAGTACGAGGATGTCTTTGGTGTTAGCACTGTCTGGTTCGAGGGACAGAAAGTCCATACAGAGGAGTTCAAGAGGGCGACTGGTTTTGATGTTCACCAGTGGGGCTGCTTTCTCTGTCAGTGCTTTACGCCTCACACACCGGCCACAGGTTTTCACTGTCTGCTCTACCTCTGCTGCCATCTTCGGCCAGAAGAATCTTTGACGTACCAAGTCAAGGGTGCGTTCTATACCCATGTGCCCCATGTCATGGTGGAGAGCTTTGAGGACTGTAGGGCGCAAATCTGGAGGAAGGACTAGTTGGAGTGTGAGTTGGTCCTTTTCCTGCCTCCTCCTATACAATAATCCGTCCTGCAACTCCAGCCGGTTCCACTCTCGCAGCAGCAAAGGCAGCTCTGGTAGCTCCTCTCGAGCCATGGGAGGAATCTTTTCTCCAGTTGTGAGCTGGTGTATGACCTCACGGATAGTAGGGTCAGCTGCTTGTTCGGCTTTCAGATCATCATGGGACAGAGATGGTATAACTGGCAGGCCGTGGAGGTCCTCCTGGTGGTAACTCTCAGGAATGGCTTGGACAGTGAGAGATAGGGACTCAACCAGGGTAATGGAATGTGGTGGGTCTGGCTGGAGGTGTGTCCTTACCAAGCAGCTCTGGCAGATGGCATCCACAATGTCGGGGGAGATCTCTTCAGCATCGCCCGGCTTACACAGCTGCTTGGTCAGGTGGTGGACCAGCTCCCACTCCTTGCAAACATCTTCCTCTTCTGGTGCTTCTTCATGTGAGCGCCTTGACAGAGCGTCAGCGTCGTAGTTGTGCCTGCCAGCACGGTACTGCATTTTAAATGAGTAGGTTGAAAGTGCGGCTAACCATCTGTGGCTGGTGGCATCAAGTTTTGCTGACGTCAGGACGTACGTAAGAGGATTACTGTCTGTAACAACAGTGAAGTTGGCACCATAGAGGTAATCATGCAGCTTTTCCGTCACACTCCACTTCAATGCCAGGAACTCGAGCTTGTGAGCCGGGTATCTCGACTCACTCTGGGAAAGGCCTCGACTTGCATAGGCAATTACTCGAAGCTTGCCTTCCTGCTCTTGATATAACACAGCTCCTAATCCAGTTGTGCTTGCATCTGTGTGGAGGATGTAAGGCACCTTAGGATTGGCGAATCCAAGCACAGGAGCAGAGGTCAACTTCTTGATCACTGCGTCAAAGGAAATCTGGCAGTCAGCAGTCCACCTTTCACCAAAGGACTGCTTGGGGTCAAGATACTTCTCAGCAGGACCCTTGGGTTTAGCGGACCGACGGACGGGTGCATAGCCACGTGTGAGGACGTTTAGTGGCTTCACGAGGGTGGCATAGTCTTTGATGAACCTCCTATAGTAGCCGGCGAACCCCAGGAAAGATCTCAGCTCCTTGAGGTTTCGGGGGACTGGCCAGGATTTTAAAGTGGAGATCTTCTCTGGATCAGTTTCAACACCTTTTTCAGACACGACGTGGCCCAAGTACCGCACGCTGGTCTGAAAGAACTTGCACTTTTCAGGAGACAGCTTTAGTCCAAACTCTTTTAATCTGGACAGCACTCGTAGTAACCGTCTTTCGTGTTCTTCAAGGGTAGCAGAGAAGATGATAAGGTCATCAATAAACACCAGTACTTCGTTGAGATGTAAGTCTCCCATACATTTCTCCATTAACCTCTGAAAGGTACTCGGGGCGTTGGTTACCCCCTGAGGCATCCGATTCCACTCCCAGAATCCCAGTGGTGTGACAAATGCAGTTTTTGGCTTATCCTCTTCACTCATTTCTATCTGGTAATATCCAGATTTCAAATCTAAGACGGTAAACCATTTGGATCCGGTTAAGGCCGAAAATGATTCCTCCAGGTTTGGGAGGGCATAGGCATCTTTAACCGTTTGGAGATTCAACTTTCGGTAGTCGATGCACAGCCTTACATCACCATTCCGCTTCCGGACAACCACGATGGGGGAGGAGAAAGGTGACTCGGACTCCCTAATGACTCCAGCTTCAAGCAGGTCCCGCAGATGTTTGCGTACAGCTTCAAGGTCTTGCGGATGGATTGGACGTGCTCGGTGCTTGAATGGTGTCTCATCGTTGAGCTTGATGTGATGTTTTACTCTGTCCGTACAGCCAAAATCCATGTCGTGGTGGGAGAAAACTTTGGGCATGTTGTTGAGCTTTGTTGTTATGCGCTCCTTCCACTCGGGAGGAATGGGTGAGTCTCCAAAGTTAAACTCCAAGTTGGGTTCCTTATTGTTTTTGGCTGTGGAGGCGGTGGCTTGCTGTGACAAAATGGTTGGTGTTTCTCCAATGTCAGCGATGATAGTGAGAGGTGGAATCAGGGTGTCTTGATCAGATTCATTCTTGATGATTACAGGGACTTTGTGTGGTGAATGGCGAGGTAAGGTGATCAGGCAACGTTGCACACACAGGCCCCCGGGCAGAGGTGATGTTGGGTGTTCGATGATAGCCCACTGCTGGACTGCAGTTGGACTCTCAACTCTGGCAGAGCCCTCCAAGACGATGGTTCGGCCAGCAGAGACGAGGACTGGTGTTTGGCTCATTAGTCGCACAACTCCTGCACTTCCCACCTGACTCTGCCTGTAGCGAAGCTCTAAAAGTTTCAACACTGCACGATAGCCATGTGCACTGGGCTGGAAAGTGGTGAACTCACTGCTGATGTACTGGGCATACAGGGTCTCCAGCGTGTTCATCCCAATAAGCACAGGTGATGGACTCTCTGGATGGACATCTGGGACTACCAAAGCAAGTGTTGGGACTTCAAAATCAGCTCCTAAAAAGTCTTTAGGGAAGGTCACGGTAGTTTCAACATAGCCCAAATATGGCACAGATTGCTCTGCAGCACCTTCCATTTCGAGCAGGTTGTCTAATGGTTTTACAGGTTGATCAACAAGGTGCTTGTTATAGAAGGAAATAGGAATGGTGGTCACCTGTGAGCCTGTGTCCAGCAAACAGCTGCAGTTTGATCCAGCAATGTTCACGGTGGCTGAACATTTTGAACCAATAAGTCCTTTTGGCAGACGGACTGGAATGTTCTTTTCTGTGGACTGCTGTGCACACTGAGCCACTTTCTTGTCTTTCTTGGGACGGGTTTGGTCCCTGGCCCCTGTTTGTCCCACAACAGGCACCGGGCTTAGTTTAACGGGGTTTGACGATAGAGGTTCTGCTGCTTTTGGGCAAACTGTTTCTTCTTCTTGGCAACCAGTGCTGGATTTGGCTCGTTTTGGCACTGTGGTCTTATATGGCCGTCTTCACCACATCTGAAGCAGTAGCCTGGTTTAGGCTGAGATGTGGCTCTGCAGGAGGACTGTGCAGTGGATTTTTCAGGTTTGCAAGGGCGCTGGCTGAAGGTCTGGGACTTGTGGAGTGAGGTGTGACGCTGGTGGGCGGTCAGCATTGCTAGTTGTCGCTGAACATCAGCTAGCTGCTGGGCCAATTGCTGCGTGATGCTGGTCAGGGCGGCCACAGCCCCTTTCTCCTCACTGTCAGTGTGAGCAAACTGCGCATGGGTGGTAGCCTTCTGCTTAGTGGACCCCAGGTGCTGTTTCAGATGTGGTAGCTAATACTTCTTGATATTTTAGGCTATTGATATTGCCTTCCACCCTGCAAATGTCTCGCACACCCCCATACTGGATGTAACCCCAGACCATGATTTTTCCGCCACCAAACTTAACTGTTTTCTGGGTGAATCTTGGATCCATGCAGGCTCCAGTAGGTCTCCTGCAATATTTGCGGCGGCTGTGATGTAATTCAACCGAGGATTCATCTGAGAAATCCACCTTCTGCCACTTTTCCAGTGTCCATCCTTTCAGCAGGCTGTGGGCCTTGGCAAATGCCACATGTTTTTTTAATTGCCTTTTGTTTAGTGCTGGTTTCTGTGCACTGATTCGACCATGGAGGCCATTTCGAGACAGAATTCTACAAACTGTTCTGGTTGACACAGGGACTTGAGGTGACCAGGCCTGGTGGAGCTCTGCTGCAGTGGAAAAGGGGCTGGCCTTGGATCTTCAAATCAACAAACGGTCCTCCCGAGCAGTTGTCTTGCGGGGTCTGCCGGACCTGGGCTTGTCAAAAACATCTCCAGTCTTTTCAGATCTTTTTCTTATTCTTTGTACTTGACGCTGAGACACATTGAAGGTGTCAGCCACCTCAGCAGTGGATCTGGTCTTCAGCCTCTTGATAATTAACGCTTTGGTCTCAGGATGGATCTTAGGCATGTTGTCAGAGGTCAAGTTGCAGTTGATGTGAAGGTCTGGTGTGCTGGGGTTCTTTTTATACACACCCACTAATTGATTGATCAGTAACTGATCACAGGTGAAGCTGTAATCTAGGATTGGGTGCATCATATGACAAGGCGACAAGACTTTTGTCTTGCCAAAATCTGACCTTTCTGTGTTCATTAAATGATCAATCTTTCTTCAGTGAAGCAAATTTATAATATAATTTGGGAGGGTTTTAGCTTTCATATGAGACATTTCTAAAAACCAATCGATTAATTTAAAGTCACGTTATAAGCTTTTGTTTCTACAAAATGGATAAGCGACAAGACTTTTGTCAGGGACTGTATGTTGCTCTGCGGATGAAGAAAAGCCCGATTGTGATGTTTCTTTTGGTGTTGACTTGAGTGACATGAAAGATTGCTTTGCACATCTCAAGTCTGGTAAGTCTGTGCCTCAGAACATCAGTGGATCATTTCACCAGGGGAATGATCGCTTTAAGTATCCCGGTTTTCAATGCACGCCAATAGCATTAGTGAGTCTTGCAAAGCATGTTGCGTATTCTGTGTCTTCATGGCAGAAGCAGGACCTGGATAGAGTTCTTGTTTTGCGTGATGCGTTGTATGTACACTGCAGCGAATGCAAAAAGATTAACCCAGGGTCTAATATGACGCTCGTCTCAAATCTGCCACAGGAGTGGGACATTGAAGGTCAGACATTTCACTTTCAGTACAGTGACTGTGTTTCTGGTATTGTTGGTCTAGACAGTGGTGACTTCACTGATCAAGAGGTTCTTGTTAGTTTGGATAATGGTTTAGAGAGAATGTTGTCACATTATGACACTTGTCTGTTCACTTTATGCAAGACCACGTGTGCCATCATTCATGATAATGGTTTGTATGCTGTCGTTGATTCTCATTCTCGTAGCAAAACTGGCATTGTACACACAGATGGCAGTAGTGTTGTGTGTTATTTCAGGTCCATTAGTGAATTGTATTCTCACTTTTGTCATTTGGCTCATGTATTTGACAGTAGTGATAACTCTTTTGAAATCAGCGGGGTTGTTGTAACCAAGGCAGGTACAAATTTGGCCATTAGAAAGCAGACAAGGTCAACAGATGCCAGTGAACCTACGGTTAAAGCACGGTCTCCAAAGAGTAAATGCAGCCACAGATCCAAAAAATGCAGAAATGACAAATCCAACAGTGAAGAGGTCATTGAAGATGTCCAATTTATTGGCCATGAGCAAACTACATTGCATTTCAACCCTATCGGGACAGACATTTGCCAGTCTCTGTGCAAAAAAATTAATGTGGCTTTTGAACAATTAAATACCTCCCAATTAACAACAAAAAGCTCGTTAGGTGTCACATGCAAAAATGAATCCATTGTTGCTGATGGCAGTTGTTTTTTTCGGGCAGTTTCACTTGCAATGAGTGGAACACAAAAGAATCATTGTAAAATTCGGCTTACAGTAGTAAAAGAACTTGAACAGAACGCTGTCAAGTATAAGAGTCTCTTGCGTCATGGGTTTGTCTCTGTTGCTGAGTATATTGAAAAAAGCAAAATGAAATATGTCAATAATTGGGCTACTGAGGTCGAAATTCAGGTAACAGCTGATTATTTGGGGGTAGGCATATTTACATTTTAAACGGAAACTGGCTGCAGTACAAGTGTAATGGCAAATTGTTGTCAAGCCAATGTATATACTTGGAAAACCGCAATAACAATCATTATGAAGTTAAGTGTGTTAAAGATTCAAATGGGAAAAGTTGTTGCGGCCTTTGTCAAATTGATATTAATAAAAGTGGATACAGTTTTAGATTTCGGGGGATCTCTCTAGTAAATACTGAACATGTTAAAACAGCTAAACTGCTAAAACGCAAAGAGAAACAGAGAGAAATTTTCAGAAAACACTATGCACAGAAAGCTGTCTATAGACAGTATGTAAAATATATGAAGAGAAACGAGTACCGGCAACAACTGAATTTTAGAAACAAGTTAAAAAACAGAAGTAAAAAAATATATAAAGCAAACAAACTGCACAGAGACAAACTCAAGGCCATGAGCGTTCTAAAATATGTTACAGATAAGTCCCACCAAGAAAGCGTTAAAGCTTACAGTATAGACAAATATAGTACAGATACATTGCATAGGGATAAAGTAAAAGCCCTAAGCAAGGAAAAGTACCGGAAAAATAATTCACATCGGAAGAGATTAAAAGCTGAAAGTAAAGAAAAATATGAAGACCCGGTATACAGAAAGGAAAAAATCATAAGTAGTAAAAACCCGATATCATAATAGCGAAAACAAAAAGCGTATTCAAGAAACAATAAAAATTAACAAGAAACTCCACAAACTCAAATTAAAGGACTTGGAATATGCACTGTAAAAAAAGTACGTAAAAAATACAGTAAAAAACTGTCAAAAAGCAACGGTAAAACACCGTCAATTACAAAATTGTATATTACCGTAGTAATTACACAAAATTTCCGTTAATCAAGAAACAGTTCCAAACTTTAATTTTTACAATTATAACATGTTAAAAAAACATAATTTTACTGTGATTTTTAAAAATAATTGAAAATTGAATTGGAAAATACCGTTAAGTCGAAAGTGGGTAATTGCCATAAAATTTACAGTATTATTTAGTATAAATCACAGAGCTCACTAATGTGTACAGTTAAATTTACAGTAGATAACCATTAACCATTCAGCAAAAATATACCGTCATTTCTACAGAAACAGGATGTTGAAAATATAGCCCATATATTGTAATTTTTGGGATAATGTTTTTACAATGATATACTAAAGGGTAGTTATTTTATGAGAATGTTCTTGAAAGGATGAATCTATTTATCCTATAACACTTGTTTTATAAAAATTGTGCATGGTTTGATGCGCCAAGCATTTTGGGTGTTTTTGGTTGTAGAAATTCTAAAACAATCTTTTTACTCAATCAGTTCAGTGAAAACGCTGCACACGGTAGTGGTTTTTATGCTCATTGGACTTTTTTTTTCATTTTTTATGTCAACATTTTATTTATTTATTTATTTTTTATTGAATGTATGACGTTGAACATTACGAAGTCCATTCTATTCGTTACTATTAGTGTGCCGTTTTTGTGAGAGCATGTATATGATGTAATGAGGGAATAATTACGTTTAAGGTGTTGGGGCTTAATATTGCAGGGGGAAACCAGAAACCAGGATTCACTCAGGGAGCTTGGGGGAACAAATACACTGACAACAGAAAGATCAGGTTAAAATAAAATGTATTGGAAAAATATAAATAATTTAACAGACAAATATGGTAATTCCTTGTTCAAAAACCTTTTTTTTTTAATTTTAAAGTCTCTTTTTTCCATATAATCAAGTTTGGTTTTGTTTATTTTTTACATGTAACATTATTAAGTTTATATTCAATAGACATGCCTAATAAAGAATCATACATTCAGTTCAATTGTGCAACAAATCAAAATAAATAATTTGTTTGGTCCATTCATTTGGTACTTAGCCAAAAATACCATCGTTAGCATTATGCTACCAAATCCCATTCATTTCAAAAGTCCGCTAGCTTAGCATGTTCATAGTTGGGCAGAAAGTGAAAATTTCAATTGTAAATGAAAATATAAAGGCAAGCGGCCAAAATAATCGATAGTTTAATGTATCTACATTGTATAGATGACAATCGGGAGGTTTAAGAATCAATTATGTCATTTCTAATGAGGCTACATGGTTCGGTCTGTTAAGCTTTGTTGACATTTTGTGTTGTCGTGCCCTCTGACCCGGAAGCTGATTCCAACACACTCCAGAAGGGGTAAACGTACACAGTGGCTGAACTGACCAACGAAAAAAAAAATCACGGCTGGGGAGAGCAGAGCATTTGAACAGCAACAGAGTTTTGCAAGGTGCAGCTAAGTTGGCGCGATAGTGGCACAGAAAAAGTTACATTCAAAATCGGTTTAAGTCCGCAACCGTTTAGCTTTCCTGAACGAGCCAATCAGCACAAGGAGCGGGCGGACCGCAATGATTCCTGTAGGGTGGCGGGAGAGAGAGAAAGAAGACGGCTGACTTTTGAACTACAACGGACGTTCAGGCGCCATTCCCGCAGAGTCTACGCACCGTCCTAAACTGTGGGGACACATATCAATGTAAGGACAACAGCAACGTTTTTGAGGAAACGTTAGAGCACTCTTAAGGGTTTATTTGAGTTTGTGGGGTAAAATTACTTTAGTTTGGCAGGTTATTTTGTTTTCCCTCAAAAAAGGAGTTTAACAAGCAAGTTATGGGAGCAAACAGTTGCTCACATTGACGCTAAGTTAACCAAAAATGTATAGCTGTACTTTCTGTGGCAAGTCAGTTAACACGTTGAGAGGCTATGTGCTTCATTGCAAACTCCATCGAAACGAGCCACATTGTTTATTTAAGTGCATCGAAGCTGGTTGCAAGCATACATTTAATAGATATGGAGCATTTAAGGCTCATTTTTACCGCAAGCATAATGTACCCGCTCCAGCTGGGACGGCTGTTAGCTGTAATATTAACGCTTCTGCATTTAAGTGCGTGATGGCTTTGTGTAGCCGACAGTGTTCAGACGGGAGAGCTCTAATAGCTCACCTGAAGGATCATATTCTCGAAGGGCAGGGTGTGAATTGTCCAGTTGCTGGATGCACACGTATATTCAAGGTTAAATCTACGTTTACTGCCCACATGTCACGCAAACACAGTGATTTTGCTGATGGCAGTATTAGTGACTTGTACAGAAATACTGCTCCTCAGTCATCATCTGCTCCAACTGATTCAGGTGACTCTGGCCCTCAAGTATCTGAGGTGGATACAGAGACAAACATGGATGAAGGTGACATGGATATGTCACAAAATTTTAATGACCTTTTTCTAAGAAACGTCTCATTATTCTACTTGAAATTGCAGGGACAGTTTCCACTACCTGCTTCGACCATTCAGGTTATTGTTGAGGAAATGCAGAACATTCACGAGTTGGGTCAGACATTTAGTCTGACTAAACTTAGGGAGCTACTGAAAAATGACACAGGATTATCAGACAAGGACATTGCCAAAGTTTGTGAGTCTGTAAGGCAATGTGATCTGTTTTCTGCATGTCATACAGGGCCAGTGAGGACCATATACTCAAGAGCACAAACTTTCAAAAAAAAGTTTAACTATTTGGAGCCAACAAAAATGTTTTTAGGAAAAGATGACAACAGGACAGATAGGTTTGCCTACTATGTGCCTGTAAGAGAGACTTTGAAATGTTTGTTAGAGTCTGATTTGTGGAAGAAATCAAGAGAGCATTTGGTGGAGTCTCTCTCAGATGTTCTAAGTGACATTAGTGATGGACAAATATTCAAATCAAATGATTTTTTCAGTCAGAATCCATCATGCCTGAAACTATTATTATACCAGGATGCCTTTGAAGTTGTTAACCCTTTAGGTTCTGCAAAGACAAAACACAAAGTGTTAGCTGTCTATGTATCTGTTGCTAACCTGCCACTTCATGTACGATCAGACACAGACAACATGTTTCTTGTGTTATTGTGCAGAGAAAAAGATTTCAAAGAATTTGGGCATGCAAAGGTTTTCTCTGAATTACTTGCAGACTTAAAGGAATTAGAGGACAATGGTATAGTATTATCAGATGAAACAGTTGTTAGAGGAACCTTGTGTTGCATTGTGGGAGATAATTTGGGCTCGCATTGTATCGGAGGCTTCTCTGAAAATTTTAGTCGCACAGAATATTTTTGTAGGTATTGCCTGCTAACCCAATCTGAATTTCAAGGTGGTGATCCAAATCTGTGTGGACCAGAGCGTACACCTGAGAACTACGAGGCTGCTGTTACTCGCCTCCAAACTGAAGATACTCCAACTGTGGAGGGAGTAAAGTTCAAGTCAGTATTCAATTCACTGAAACACTTCAATGTCTGTCAGCCTGGCTTACCACCTTGTCTAGGACATGACATCTTCGAGGGCATTTTGTCTTATGACGTTGCACTTTATCTCAAATATTTTATAAAGAAAAAGGCATGGTTCACTTACTCCACTTTGAATCGGCGCATTAAACAGTTCAAATACTGTGACCCTGATGTTTTCACAAAGCCATGTGAGGTCAGCCCTCAAGCACCCAAACTCTCAGGACAGGCAGTACAGAATTGGAATTTTCTAAGGCTGCTGCCTCTCATAATTGGTGACAGAGTAAAAGATAAAACAGATGATGTCTGGCAGTTGACCATGCAGCTAAAAGATATTGTGGAGATGATTTGTGCCCAGCACATCTCTGTGCCTCAGGTTGCATACCTTGATGTTCTTATTCAAGAATATTTAGAGTCAAGAAAAGCTCTATTCCCAGAAAGTAAGCTGAAACCAAAGCACCATTATGTACGTCATTACCCAGCTCTAATTCTGAAGTTTGGCCCTCTAATTAGGCTATGGACAATGCGCTTTGAAAGCAAGCACAGTTACTTTAAGAGATGTGCTAGAAATTTGAAAAATTTTAAAAATCTCTGCCACACGCTCTCTGAAAGACATCAGATGTTGCAGGCTTACCTTTCAGCAGGATCAACAGGCCGAGCTATTTTGCAAGTTAAAGATAGTTCTCCATTTTATTCAGCACTGTACAGCAAAGAAATTCAAGATGCAGTCAGACAGTTTGACTTCACTGACACCAACACAAAGGTCACGGCAGAAATGGTGTATAAGGGAACATCATATAAGAAAGGACAGTTCCTTATCACAGGGCCCATTGACTACATAGAGTTTGGTGAACTCGTGCTTATTTTGATAAAAAAATGATAACGTTCATTTTCTAGTGTCAGTTTACAAAGCAGAACTCCATCCAGAGTACCATGTGTACTCAGTCAGGAAAAACAGTGAACATATGAAATGTCTGAAAATCAGTGACTTAGTTGATTTCTGTCCTTTGCCATGCTACATTAAGGAAGGATACCAAATGGTTCCTTTAAAACATAGTGTGGTGTCACAGTAAAGGATGTGTTTGTCTGCCAGTCTGGAGTAACCGACTTGCTGTAAATTTCAGACTATAGGGCACAGCTTTTTTCACACACTTTGTCCTCAACGTCTTATAACCTGATGCACCTTATCTGTGCAGCCTGCAAACATTGCAGAAGAAACCACCAACTCTGAATGTGATTTTGAACTGCCATTTTGCAGCTTCTACACAATGTCACATTATTTAAAAAAAAGAGACAAAATATTCAAATGATGCAACTTTAAATTTAAAGTCAGTCGATCTGAAGAAAATAGAGCCACAGCATGCAAGCTCTTACTCCGCATTTCTATGTAAATATTTCTGTTACATAAGGAAACATGCACCTTATAATCCAGTGTACCTTGTATATGAACAAAATGTATTTAATTGTAATTTTTGATTGATGCGCCTTATAGTCCGGAATTTATGGTCTATTAATTTTTCATATTCAGAAATGAATGATTCACATCACGGCAGCATACGCAGTGCCATCACCAGAGTGCTGCCAGAACTCCCATCCTCAATTCTAGATATTCTGGAGGAGGCCCTACAGTCACTGGGGGTGGAGACAACTGAGGATTTTCCATTCATCCAGGAAAGTGATCTGCTGCCAGTACTTCGGCCAGTTCAAGCGAGGAAATTGGTGGCTGCCTGGAAACAAACCAGTGAGTACCTTTATTCCCCAAAAAAATTATAATAACCAAGGATAAGCTGTCATTAATTACTTTTTATTTATGTCCTTTGTTTTACAGCACAGAACATTGAAATCCATAGCCAGTCACCACTATCCTCTCCACGTCCCTCGACGTCGTCCTCTCCATTCTCGGCCTCTCCTCATCCCAGCCATTGGACTGCTGGTCCTGACTGGACTGACTCCTTTGAGATTCCATGGAAGAATTTTCCTGAAGGACTAATTCAGTGTTTTGAGAGAGAGAAAAGACCCAAGCCACGCTTACGTAGAGAAATGATTCGCATCGTTGTTTCTGAGATGTTGAAGGTATGTCCGTCTCCTGGCAAGAAGGCCTCTGTGGAAATTGCCAAAAAAATGTTGGCAAAGTATCCAAAGTCACTGCAAGATGTCATCGAAGGTGATGTGGTGGGACCAGGTTATCACTCCCTGGTTAAGCAGTTACAAAGCAGGATTGAGAATGTAAAGTGGTCCTCTACACCAATGACAATGAAAGGACAAAAAGAGACAGATGAGTATGACACAGAGGAGGTGCCACCTGAGAAAAAAGCAGCAGTTCAAGATACTTACGGTTGTGTGAAATGGACCGTGAAGTTTCTTCCAGTTAGTGAAACAGAAGAAAGCCAGCAAACGAAAATAGAGGAAATGAAGATGCTTAGTGAACAGTTAAACCCCAGTCCAGTCAAGGTGCAAAGTCTCATGAAGAGCACTTACTACTCCCAACGAAAAGAAATAAACAAGGGGACAGATCTGCAAACCCTTTTGGATAAGTGGCCCTTTTTGTTCCAGGAGATTGGCATGGGAGTCCACTATGAGGAGCTAACTGGAGTACCACTGAAGGAAACTTTCCTCAATAATGTTGAAAAAAAGGGAGCCCGGCTTCTGAACTTTATGCGAACTGTTTGCGCAGACAAGAAAAAGAAAGTTCTACAGCTTGTCACACGTCTTCAAATGTTGCGAGGACAAAAGGAGGGCTGCTCAGAAGATCTAAAAGACATGTTGCTCCTTCTTCTCAGTTACTTTGATGAAAAAGAAGATACTCTCTTTCATTATGTGGAAGAAACATGTCTGCCCGAAGAAGTACCTGTCGAAAGCCTGCCACTGACACCATGCATCATCGTATGTGGTAAGACGTTTTTGAGTTGACCAAGCTAAATATGATATGGAACGCATGTTTTTACGACCTTTTCCAATGATGATGATGATGTGCTATTAAGTATTTTCTACTGTTATCCTCTTTGCAGGAAATACCTGCTATGCCGCAAAGCGGTTCATGTTAAGTGTTGACCACAAGGTTGTGAATGGCGACATTCCCACCTTCATTTCTGCCATTTGTTTGATGTTTGGAAGCTACTATTGTCTTAATATCCATTATCCTGTGGAACTTGGCTCCACACTTGAGTTTCTTCAGAGGTAAGGGGAACTAATAATAATAATAATAATGCATCGGTTGTATATAGTTGTTGTTTTACTTGAAAACAAATGTATGTATTTAGATTTAGTGGCTCATTATAAATTGTTATGTTCATAAAGGTGTTTCTTCAACATCAATCCAGAGAAGGGAACCAAAGTTGAAAAAAAGAAAAACAAGAAGCAACTTCACGTGAACCCAAGAGTCCTCACCCTCATTGCAGATCTCTCCGATCATGAGTGGAGAGAGACATGTTAAAGATGGACTTGAATCATCAGAACTGGTAATGAGGGTACATGCTAAATAAGAATAAGTCATTTAAACCTGTGTAAAGTTGTCCGCTTATCAAACAAAAAAATATATAAAAAATACAAATTGTTTGTGCTCTAAGAAATTTTATTTGTGCTGCTGCTGTTTTTGAGATATTGACGTAGCTTTTTTTTAAATGTGTGCATTGGCATGCGTTATTGTCGAGCGTGCGCCCTTGATTTGAAGCGTGCACAGTGGCACATGTCTACACACGCTGCATTTGAAAAAGAAACGTTTATATCTCAAAGACAATATGAGCACAAACAAAACTTCGTTCTGCACAAATGATTGGTATATTTTTGTATACATTTTTGTTTGATTAGGGACCAACTTGACACAGGTTTAGCTGACTGACTTCAGACTGAATGGAATGCCAAGTTTCATTTTTTTGTTTTGTTTTGAGCCATAGCTGATGTTGGCACATTTTTCTACATGTTCACCCCCTCTGTATACAGCACCACCTCAACTTTCCTTGGTCTGTCATGGCATTGCCACCGCTAAGGACAGTGGTTCTCAGCCTTTTTCTGAAGCCAACAATCCATTTCTGAATACTAGCAATGCTAATGCAAAGTCTGCACATTCGTGGAGCATGGGAACAGGAACATTAGACCCGATTGAAATATTTATATATTATAATTTGAATTGCCTTGCTAAAATTGAGAACAAATAAAGTACACATTGAAAACATTAATCAGAAATTACATATTTTTAATAATTTATTTTATTATATGTGAAAACTCACCAACATGATCTGGTGACCCCCCCAAAAAAAAAAATTCTCGTGACCCCCACAGGAGTCTTGATCCGCAGGTTGAGAACCCCTGGCTTAGGATGTCGCTATTTCTATGCCATTTACTGTTTCTGTCACAAAGTGCTTTGTAGTTAATTAGGCAAGTTTAAAGTTTTTTGCCTTCTCTGTATTTTTCTTTTTTTGGAGATGATTTTTGTTCATAGGTGTTAGTGGCTTTTTGTAGCAGTTTGCATTTCTCGTTATTGATATTATAATTATTTAAACTTTTAAAGGTTATTCAGGTCAGATAATTTGAAGGGAATTTTGGTTTATTATTGGCACGATTAAGTTCTGGGCCATTAATTCATTTGAAACACTGTTGTACCAGTATGGAATGTTAAGAGTTTCGTTTATTAAACTTCCTGCAAAGAACATTTAAGTGTTTGTTTTGGTGCTATTTTTAACACTTTAGTAGGTTGAAGGCTGTTGGCATCACTAAGACGTCTTTCAAGGTAAGTCAGCTGAACAGATAGCCAACAAATCTTTTAGTACAGTTAGATTAAATGTAATTATCTGTTCAGACTACTCTTTGTAGTGTAGTAATTATGTTAAAAACAACTGTAAAAAACATAGTTTTTTTTGCTTCTGCCACTTTTCAGGCATTGCATTCCAATTCCTGAATGATCACCAACTTGGAGGGAACAACTTGCTGGCCTTTGTGATGGTGAGATTTGAATCCATTTCAATGCGAAAAGCAAGTTTTTTTTTGTTTGTTTTTTTTTGCCTTTTTTCTTACTTGTAATTGTGTTCTTCTTGTAATATCATTATCAGAGACCGCAGAGAGAGAGAGAGGGAGAGCGACAGGAAAGGCTTGGAAGAGAGGAGATTACGTACAGCAAAGGACGCAAGGTCGTGCTTGAACCCAGGTCGCCGCCACAAGGGCACAGCCTCAGGTATGGGTCACACACTCCATCAGGCAATCTTATTAAACACTCAGGTACATGGTCTGAATGAAATTATGTCAAAAAGATGCTTAAGTGGGCTGGCTACATAAGAATACATCACAATAACAAATTAGCATTTTGTGACATGTTTAGTATTGAAATAAGTACATGATCAAGTCAGTAAGATGAATAATTCTTTAAGGATGTTCGCTCAGACCTACAGATAAATTAACAATTTCTTATGGATGGTCCAAGAGGAGACTACACAGATGACCTTAACATTGAACTGTGCTGGTAGATTGCACTTAAACAGATCAGCAGGACCTTGAAGAAGTACTTTGCAACTGTCTACAACATATTAAATTATTATTGCTGCTATTAATGTTGTCATTATTACTGCTGTGATTAGTAGTAGCAGTGGTAATGTTTTTGTTTTTGTTTTTTCTGACTACAGAGAGGTGCTTGCCTGCCACCAGTAAACGCTGGTGACACCACTTCATGCAGAAGTGATGACACCTGTTCAAAGTTCCAGTGGCCTAAACATCGTACTCTGTCTGAGACTGTCTTGTCTGTCTTCAATCAAGTCTGGACCCAGTGACTTCAACTCCAGTATTTTAAAGTCTAATTAGAGGTAAGAGTAAAGCTCAAAGGGTTGGGCATTCACTTTTTTAATACTGTTTAGCCCTCCCCAAAACTTCCTGGGATGTGGTTCTATTAGCTGCAACCTAAAAATGCTGGGTTATTTTTTTAAACAAACTTCTGAGTTAGAGCTGTTGGGTCATTAGTTGGGTTGTTTTCTCAGAGTTGGATAGTTTTTTTAACCTCTTAAGCTCGGGCTTTTTCCTTCTGGCGGCCCCCTGGTGGCCACATATCCAGGATCACAGCTGGCCAACCCAGATTACTATTACTCTGAAGTACTCGGAGAACTCTATTCAGTGTTATTCTTCAATCAGACCCATGACTGACAGTAACAGGGCTCTAAATACAGAGGGATCTTTAGTTTCAGTTAAAAGGCTGACCCCACGTCACTTATTCAGTCTGTCACAGACCGACAACTAAATAATAATAACAACAACGCACTTTCATCTTGGCTTGTGTCAGTCCACTCGTTTAACGACATTTTCCCACTTTTCCTGACGTTAGCTCTATAAAGTCCAGTTTCTGTTTATATCGCACTTCTGCCTCTTTTGTCAGTTTGTCGTGGATAGTTAGTAGTGAATCATTTTTTCGCGATTAGAAAAAAAACAATTCCAGCAAATCAAATGACAACCGCTCACAAGTCCAATATTTTTCAATAGATTTCAATTACCGATGACCACCGCTCATTTGGTGTTGTGACGTAAGCCCCGGAAGTGTCAATTGCAGGTGGACATCTTGGATAATATAAAAGACCCAGGTGTCAAATAGAAGCTGTGCTACAGCAATAAATTAATATTTCACACAGGTAGTAAATACTGGTTTACAAGCATGTTGTGGTTCTCCACCTTGGTAACCAGGCAGAAAATACATTGTGGTTAGGTACTAGTTTGTGCCCAGAGAGGCTATCGTCACTAGCCTATGTTATATCTTCAGTCTATACCCACTCTGATGTTTTATGCTTCATTAGCAGTGGGTTGAAAATGTCAAAAATTTTGCATTTTTTCCATACTTTTTCATACTTTGGGACCCAGTCGTGGATCTAAATGTCCTAAATTTAATAATTTAACTTTTATTCAACAAAATATTTTTCCCACATTTAATACGTAATAAGTGATCATATTATATACTGTATAATAAGGAATGTAATAAAACCTCAGCCAAAATTGCATAGGTTTTTTTTCCTGTGTAGTCATTATGCTCATACACTGAATCAGTCTAACTTTTACTTTGTGTTTTGTGGTTACAGATATGATCATGCCACAATAAAGACGTGATGGACTACATGTGACTCCACAACCAGAGCTGGTGATTCGTGAATGCTCAGAGACTCTTTACCCTTAATCAATTCTGGTCAAGTGGCTCATTTTTTCGTGTTTATTCATGGACTATCCCTCATGGACACATGGTTTGTGAGTAACTGGCATGTTGGATCAGTTCAATCTTTTGTCAGGGAATGGTTAAATGAACAGTTTCTTCAGGTTTATCAGTGATAGTTGGGCCAATGGACTATTTATTATGTTTACAGTCACTATAGGGCTGTTGCGAACTGTAAAATTTGTGCCAGCCACCTAATTTTCTCGTGTTTTTCTGGCAACCACTGCTGCCAGCAATTTACCATAAATTTGAAAAAAGAAACACTGTATTAGCAAATATGTTCTGCTGTATTTTTTACGGTAAAATTCTGGCAACCACAGCTGCCAGTAATTTACCGTAAATTTGAAAAACCAACTGTATTAGCAAATACGTTCTACTGTAATTTTTACGGTGAAATTCTGGCAACCACAGCTGCCAGTAATTTACCGTAAATTTGAAAAACCAACTGTATTAGCAAATACGTTCTACTGTAATTTTTACGGTGAAATTCTGGCAACCACAGCTGCCAGTAATTTACCGTAATTTTAACTAGCTACAATAAAATACCGTAATGTATCATACAGTGTGGGTTGTTTTTCTTTACTGTGATAGACTGTAATTTTGACAGGAACGGTTGATGACATAACTGTTATTTTTACAGCAAAATACCGTAAACTAAACAGTTCTGGTTTTCAAAATTTACGGTTGCCAAAACATCATACCGTGATGTTCTTTACAATGTCACTGTAATTTTTACGGTAAATTTCTGGCAACCACAGCTGCCAGTATTTTACCGTAAATTCTACGGATTTTTTCTTACAGTGTGACATGGAGAGTTTCTTGACTAAAGTTGAAAAGGGCCCAGAATTCGTCTGTTCTGTGTGCCATAGAATGTTTTTTGAAAATTCAGTTATACATTGTAACATGGATAACTATAGAAAGAAAGAAAAATCATTAATTGTAGCTAATAAGTGTATAAAGGACACATATTTGCATAAATGTAGCAGCAACTGTGTCAGCCCATGCCCTATAAAAACAACTGCCAAAGGTAAACTCTGGATCTGTTATACCTGTCACCGAAAGCTAAAAAGAGGTGACACTCCAGCTGAAAGTGCAGTTAATAACTTAGAACTTGACCCCATTCCAGAAGAACTGACATGCTTAAACAGTGTAGAAGAACTTTTGGTATCCCCCAATGTTGCAATGATGAAGATAGTAGCTTTACCCAAAGGAGGACAGAGAGCTTGTCAGGGGCCAATCGTGTGCTGTCCTTCCAACATAACACACAATGTAAGACTTTTGCCGCGCTCTGACTTGGGTGGTGTATTGTTGCCAGTAAAGCTAAAACGTAAATTGACATATAAAGGCCATTATGACTTTCAATTTGTTGATACAATTCGTATAAAACATGCCATTAAGTGTTTGAAAAGGATAAACAAGTTTTTTAAGGACATACAATTTGATGAAACATGGATAAATGAATTTTCAAAAGAAGAGATGGATGAACTCTTTCAAGATGACATGGGCGAATTTTGTGAAGAGAAAGAGGTAGACTCATTCCTTGATGAGAAAATGCCGACTTCAGAGCAAGAAAATGAAAAAACTAAAGCTGAAGGTCTTGATGATGAACTCTTGCATGACCAACAGCGATACTGTGTTTTTCAGGACACTTTGCCCCTGGATTTAGGCCAAGAAATATTGGATCAGTACTTGGATGGTATTTTAAATGTGGCTCCAACAGAGGGTAACAATCCAGTGAGATTGCTCTCCGATCGTGATAATGAAGCCAAGTGCTTTCCATCTCTATTTCCCTTTGGTCGCTTTACGTTTCACAATAAAAGACCTGTACGGATAACTTTGATGCGTTATTTAAATAATAGAATAATGCATGCCGATGGACGATTTTCAAGTAGTTTACTGTATCTCTTTTATGCATACTACATATCAGTTCTTCAACAAGTAGTTTCAAGCGTATCCATTGCACTTCGAAAAGGTGATACAGGTAAATTTTCTCAGTGCAATGATTCAAATATTAAAGAAACTCTGAAAACGATGCTGGACCATGATAGTGGATACCGTTTCCTTAAACCTATAAGAGGAAGTCCAGCTTATTGGCAGACTGCTTCAAACAACCTGCTAGCTATGGTGCGCCAGTTAGGGGTCCCAACCTGGTTCTGTTCATTTAAAAAAAAACACTATCTTAAGACATGAAGGTCGATTACAAACAGTAGAAGACCTAGAGTGGTCTGAGCGCTGTGAACTCTTAAGACGTAACCCGGTTATCGCGGCCAGGATGTTTGACTATCGCTGGCATATATTTCTTAAGGAAGTACTAATGTCTCCGTTGCATCCCATTGGTGAAATTGTTGATTATTTCTATCGGGTTGAGTTCCAGCAGAGAGGTTCACCTCATGTACACTGTTTGTTTTGGATAAAAAATGCACCCAAACTTCATGAAAACACCGATGAAGAGGTGATTGAGTTTATCGATAAATACGTCACATGTGAGCTGCCAGCCGAGGACGATCCTTTGTATGAAGCAGTCACGTCTGTGCAGCAACATTCTAAGCGACACTCAAAAACTTGTAAAAAAAATAAAACAGAATGCCGATTTAATTTCCCCCGTCCTATATCTTCCCGCACTTTCATAAAAAAATCTGAGCCAAAACCCAAATGCCCAAAATGTCACCCAGCCAAAACTGACATTAGCACAAGCGATAATCAAGTGCAGTGTATTTGCCATACAACAATGCCTACAGCACAAAGTGTGGAGATGGTGCCCAAAGTGAAAAAAATCAGCTTGATGGATAACTGTTCTCCTTATGACCGTCCTGATTCTGTATTTAATTCCCTTGGGTTTAATCAGGAAGTATACGAAAAAGCATATAACTGTTTGGGAGGTCGCACACATATCGTTTTAAAGAGAAATATTTCTGAGATTTGGAATAATCAATTTAGTCGATGTATTATTGGAGTGTGGAATGCTAATTTTGACATTCAGTATGTTGTGGACCCATACGCTTGTATTGTTTATATAATCTCATATATTTCCAAATCTGAAAGAGAAATGGGATTATTGTTAAGTATGGCCCAAAAAGAAGCCCGCAAAGGAAATTTAGATGCCAAAGACGTTCTAAAAAAAAGCGGTTCTGTTTTCCTTCATAATAGAGATGTGTCTGTACAGGAAGCAGTTTATTTACTTACTAATATGCATTTAAAAGAATGTTCCAGAAAAGTAGTGTGTATACCCACAGGGGAGAACATAGTTAGAATGAGCAGGCCCTTAAATACCATTGATGAAACGGATCGAGAAGAAGATATCTGGATGTTAAACATTATTGACAGATATAAGAACCGTCCCAACAATAGTGTGTTCAATGACATGTGTATGGCAACATTTGCATCTGAATATCGTGTGCAAACAAAAGGTGAAAAATCTAAAAACTCAATCCCACTACAATTTGATTATGGATTTATTGTAAAAAGGTCATGAACTCAAGCAGCAGTCATTCGTTATGCACTTTTTTTAAAAACAAAAAACCCAGAACAGTATTACAGAAGTATGATTGAATTGTTTGTGCCCTATCGTTGCCATTTAAAGCTGGAAAGCTTCGAGTCCTTCTTGCTCTTTTATAATAATGGTAATGTTCAGTTTTCCGATGGTTCAATGCGCACCGTACGTTCTGTAATAAAATCAAACAGGCGCAAATTTGAAAGAGTTAAAGAAGATTTAGAAGAGCTCCAGAAAGAAGTTGACCTTAATACAGACATTGAAAATGCACGGTCACATTTATGCCCAGAACAAGAGTCTGAAAGGATGGAGTGCGTAAATGAAATGGAACAGCAACGAGATGGAAACCCCGAAGAAGAACCACTTCCCATTCCTGATTTAGCTGTATGTCACGAAGAAATATCCCATTTAGAAAAGCGTAATAATATACTAAGTAGACAAGAGGGTTTGGATTTAGTTCGTACATTAAATCAAGAACAGTTGGCTATCTTTTATAAAATCCGTGCATGGTGTTTGGATAAAATATCTGTGCGGGGGGCGGGGACAGGGAAAAGCCACCTGATAAAAGCGATACAGTATGAGGCAATGAGGTTACTGGCACCTCTTTGCCGAAATCCTGATAGCATTAGTGTGTTGTTAACTGCACCAACTGGGATGGCAGCTTACAATTTAAAAGCAGCTACTATCCACACAACATTTCACATTGGAACTTTTTTGACTTTGCCCTACTCGCCTTTAGGTGAAGAGAAGTTAAATTCTCTGCGTGTCAAGTATTGTGATTTACACATTTTGATTATTGATGAAATATCTATGGTTGATCACAATTTACTCACATATGTTCACGGTAGATTAAGACAAATTAAGCAAACAGGTGACTTTTCTCCATTTGGAAATGTATCCATCATTGCTGTGGGAGACTTTTATCAGCTGGCACCTGTTCAAGGGAAACCCCTATATAAAGACATTGAAAGTGTGAACTTCTGGACGAGTTTATTAAGTAGTGATGTTGCAAAGTTAAGACTTTGTGAAACTGGGGAGGAAACTGATACGCTACACATTTTCCCAAGAAATCAACAAGTGGATGACTACAATGCCAAAAAACTTATCCGCACTTGCCCAGATTATGTTGAAATACATGCACAGGACTTTGGTCTCAATAAGAAAACAGGAAAATTAGAGGCAAGGCTTGTCCCCCATAATGATACGGCCTACACATGCCTGCCAGACCAATTATTGTTGGGTAATGGTGCGCGTGTTATGTAAAAATATTGATGTAAATGATGGCCTAGTTAATGGTTTATGTGGTACAATAAAAGATATAGTATGGTCCAGTAAAAGGTTTCCGGTTGCCGTTTATGTTTTATTTGATGATGGCAATGCTAGTGTTCAAAAAAGAAAGCGGTATATACCCCCAATACCAGATCTAGTTGGATGTACACGCATTGAACCAGAGGAAGAACGAGCAAATAAAAAAGGTGGCATTCGTCGTCAATTTCCTCTCAAACTTGCTTGGGCCTGTACTGTTCACAAGGTACAAGGCATTTCTGTTGATAGTGCGGTGGTGTCCCTCGACAAAATTTTTGCGGCCGGTCATGCTTATGTCGCGTTGAGTAGAGTGAGAACTTTATCTGCACTCGTAATACAGAACTTTGATCAAAAAGCTATTTATTGCAATGATAATGTTAAATTTGCACTCCATTATATGCCACCCTTCATGACAGATTACATATCTAGGCCCATCACTAGTGTACAAGTTTTTACATTGTTTTTGATGAATGTACATGGATTACACAGACATGTGTCAGATTTGGCACTCAGTACACAGCCTTGGCAGCCTAACTGCATCGCTGTAACAGAGACATGGCTAAGGGCTGACGCTTGTTTAGACACTGTTCACGTGGATGGATTTCAATTTTATAGTCATCCCCGTAGTGATAGTTATAAATGTAATACCGACCCAGTACTGTGATGTAAATGTAGCTTATGAGGTCACAGCACCTAATGTTGATCTAGAATGTGTAGCATACAACTGTTTGGCTTACAATATTTTAGTTGTTGTAATTTATCGTCCCCCATCTTATCCTTTGTCATTGTTAATCAAAAATATGAAAAAGTGATTTAAATTGATACATATTAAAAGTGAAACAATTGTTATTGTGGGAGACTTTAATGAAAATATACTGAAATTTAATTTATGCTTGATGAAGGGTATAGTCAGTATGTTGAATGTCCTACAACTGAGAGAGGAACATTAATTGACCATGTATTTGTCAAAACAACAAACTTTGAAGTTCACTCTGTGGTGGTGCCAACATATTTCTCTGATCATGAAGGGATTGCTTGTTCTTTTAAGTATTTGAATGGTTCAATTATGGATCGCTGTTGGTCATACATGATGTCTGACTTTAGATAGCACAGAAAAAAAAAGATGATCATGTGATTATGCTCATGCTCTTGAAACTTGGTACTTTTCTTTACTTAATAAATATTGGCTCTGTGTTATATATTTTGTGTGGTTTGATTTGGTCCTGGTCTGGTGCTAGTTTGGCCCTGCATTAGTCCTTGTGTGGTGCTGGTCTGGTCTTGCTTTAGTCCTGGTGGTGTCCTTTTTTAGTTCTGCTTTAGTCCTGGTGTGGTGCTATTTTAGTCCTGCTTTAGTCCTAATGTGGTGCTGGTTTAGTCCTAGTGTGGTTTGGTTTGATTTGGTCCTGCTTTAGTCCTAGTGTGGTCATGGTTTAGTTCTACTTTAGTCCTGGTGTGGTGCTGGTTTAGTCCTGGTGTGGTGCTGGTTTAGTCCTACTATTGTTTGGTTTGATTTGCTTTGGTCCTGCTTTAATCCTAGTGTGGTCATGGTTTAATTCTGCTTTAGTCCTGGTGTGGTGCTTGTTTAGTTCTACTTCAGACCTGGTGTGGTCCTGTTTTGGTCCTGCTTTAGTCCTGCTCTGGTGCTAGTTTGGTCCTGTTTTAGTCCATGTGTGGTGCTGGTCTGGTCTTACTTTAGTCCTAGTGCTAGTTTCGTCCTGGTTTAGCCCTGGTGTGATTTAACTTGGTCCTGCTTTAGTCATTTGGTCTGGTCCTGTTTTAGTCCTAGATTGGGGCTGGTTTAGTCCTGGTGTGGTGCTGGTTTAGTCCTAGTGTTGTTTTGTTTGATTTGGTCCTGCTTTAGTCCTAGTGTGGTCATGGTTTAGTTCTACTTTAGTCCTGGTGTGGTTCTCTCTCTCTCTCTCTCTCTCTCTCTCTCTCTCTCTCTCTCAGTCACTCACTCAGTCACACACTCTCTGTCTCTCTCCCTCTCTCTCTCCCTCTCTGTCTCTCTCTCTCTCTCTCTCTCGGTCGAGAGAGACGACCACCTTGAGCCGGGGTCTGTCTGAGGTTTCTAACCGTTAAAGGGAGTTTTTCCTCGCCACTGTTGCTCAAGGTTAGTTTAGATTAAAATGTATAAGATCAACAAAATTAACAAAATTAATAATAATAAAATTTAAAGTGCATATGGCAGATTTTTATACTTGTCTAATTTTTACTTAATTTGGCAGAATTAAAATGTGTTATACATTTAAATTATAGTTTTACACCAATCAAGAAGCAATTTTCTTATATTTGTTTTGGCAGATAATTTCTGTGTACATTAGAGGAGTTTTGCTAGAAAAAAGTTAAGGAATTCCCTAGTGTGGTGTCAAAATTTCCAAGCAGGAAGTAACATTTTTAATTTAAAAAAATGGCCAAAATTAGTGCGAGTGTGTAAATATAATGATCTTATTTGTGTTTTATTAAATAGTAATCCAACCTGTCATAGGCACTTTAAATAATAATAAAACACACAATCCAGATTTATTAAAGAATTTAGCTTTTATTATAATTTTGTAGCATATATTATTATTATTATTATTATTATTATTATTATTATTATTATTATTATTATACTATGTACATACTATGTTACTATAGTTTAATACATCATTCAAAACAAATTGGTTATAATTTATTATTAAGTTTTGTTATTATTATTATTATTATTATTATTATTATTATTATTATTATTATTATTATTATTATACAATGCATATAATGTATTATACATCCAAATTATAAGCACTTGCCTAGTTTAATAAAAAACTTAAAACTGAAATGTTTAAGTCTGTCTATCAAATCTGTCTATCAAAAAGTGTTAAATAGTTATTATTAATGCAAATTTCATTTTTTTTATTGAATAATAAAAAATAAATCTTCATGTTGAAAGAGCTTATACTGTATTATATACATAGTATATACATAATTAAATTAATTATTATTATTTCAAAAACAATGCCGATGTCTTTTTTCTTTGTTTTATTTATAAATATGTATTGTTATTATTATTAATGCAAATTTCATGTTGTTAATATTTAATAATAAATAATAAATACATCTTAATGTTGAAATAGTGTATAAAGTGTTGCCCATGAATAATTTCATGTAATTAAATTACATTATTTCAAAAACAATGCAGATGACTGTGTCTTTTTTCTTTGTTTTTATGATAAATATTGTTTATAATGAGTGATTTTATATTTTTCAATTGTTACATAATATTGACGAGTTGATATTTGAGTAATCACTTCTGGGTAACAAGATGGGTGGTGGACCGTGGCCATCTTTTTCTTTTTTTTTTTTTTTTTAAGGGTGCATATTCAAGGGACTATGATCAATCCAAGGTGAGTCACTGTTTGTCACAAATCATAATGTCACAATGTAATTTTGTGCTTGCAACATGTTGATACATATGTGCAACTCAGTTTGGTGACATCCCAGTGGATGTGTATTTTTGGAACACTGTCAACATGATCATGCATGGAGTGTGGGAATAATTTACTTTTTCCATCAAGAGTCATGAAGTGACAAAGTATATGGAAATTATGATTATGACACACACATTTGCATTACAGGAGACAGGAATGGTGCATCTATCTACAACAAACAAAATGGCGTAGGGTCATAAGCACAGTATATTTTGATTTTATAGGGGGGTGCTATCTTCTGGTTTGGGAGGGGGCGCATTTTGCTTTTTGCTTAGAATGTGATGGTATCATACTCCCAGGTGGAGAGCAAGAGCCTGTTTTTCCTATTAATTATATTGCACTTTCTTATGATATATCCATAAGCAGGGTTTCCGCGGGACATTAAAAAGCATTAACAGTCATTAAATGGATTCTGTTGAAATTAAGGCCTTATTAAAAAGCATTAAATTCATTTCAAGCAGCATTAAAAAAATATTGGCAATAATATTTATTATAATACATTCAAGGAAGTTAATTTTGCTGTCATAAAAGTAGCCTACATGTTGTGCATAACACAACCCGGAACATTTACGTATATACGCCATATACACCGAACACCGCCAGATGTTCATTCCTACCGGCGGGTAGTTGTCTCCGGGTTTCTTGCTCATTAGACAGGCTGACTTCAAGTTCAGGAGCTACGCTCCAGGCCGGGCAAAGAGAACCCGAGTCGGGCAGACAGAGCGCCCCGAGCCGGGTGAAGAGAGTGCCCCAAGCCGGACAGACAGAGCGCCCCAAGCCGGATGAATAAAGTGCCCTGAACCAGACAGAGAGGTGGACAGGTGAGGTGTGCGTTGTGGTCCGATGTGGGGGCACACTTGTGAAACTTCAGCTTGCAGCAGGAAAGCTGCCGCTCCGATGTGGCGCATGTCTCGCGTCCTCTCGCTCAGACTTTGGCTGTTTGCTCACGTCACCGAACCAAGTCCCAGCTCAGGCTCTGATAGTGTCGACAGTTAAACTCGCATGGATGAAGCTGTCCAGACGCTTTAGCTTTTCCCTGTTTCTTTAGATGATTATGCTGCTTATATTCAAGTGTAGTGGTCACATAAGACAGACTATTGTATCAAACATGCACAACACCACATGCACTGTGTTATAATGAGTAACAAATCTAGGCTAGTCTATCCAAAGACTAATTACCTGCGCTCCCATAATGCACCAGGTCTATGGCTATATGTGCATTTTGCACGTTTGGTGCAAAGATTGGGCCCTTGTTTTAATTTGATAAGATTCATCAAAAGTCTCGGGGTACATGACTATGAAAAGTTTTGGGACCCACTTCGAGTATTTTAAAGGTATCTTTCAGTTATACACTGGTTGAATGTGTGTCTTCATTTGTCTCTTGTGTATGTCCCAGCAACATTATAGTGAGTCTGGGGCAGTCATTTTGGCTGGAAACATTTTCAATAAATGCACTGATCCCTAACACAAAAGATATTTGGTGGAATTAGGTTCAAAACACCCAATGATATTACAGTAAATAAGATTTATAAATGTTTTGCATTATAATAACTATATATAGGTTCTTGTCATTCTGCTGAGTTGTCACAAATTGGTCACGGTTGACAAGATGAAAGCATAAAGGTGCCTGTGCAAGTTTTCTGGTGGAGGGTCCGTCACCTGCTTGTTTCTGTGGATATACTATCACTGTTCTGCCTGGAATGTTCCACAGTATGACAATAAACAGCTCTAACTTACATTTGTTAAATCACAGGTGGTTTTAATGTGCAAAAATACCTAAAATACCTGGTTTGGTCTCCATGAAGATAGAAAAAAGATGTGAAAAAATTACACAATCCACCTTCAAATATCTTTCTTTAGCATCTATGAATAGCATTCAAAATACTAAATTGTGGCATTAAAAAGGCATTAAGCATTAAATTTGGTTTGTTGAACCCTGCATAAACCCTGATAAGGTAATTTTGCAAATATGGTACTTAATCATTTGTATTAGTAACTAGACCCTAGAACTTGCTATATAACAATTAGTTTTATTTGAACTATTTTCTTTTTGGCTGTCCCCCGACTGTAAATAATATTGTCCTATAGAATGTGGTGATGTCATCTGAAACTCAGCAATTTATTTATTTATTTATTTATTTGAAAGGGACAGTGCACATTAATGAACATATGATACATATGTAAATATGCCAGATTATAGCCACAGGCTAATTTCCATCTGTTGTCCCTGGACAGGTTGATGGTGCCAATTAAAAGGTCACACATACAATAAAACAAGAGAACAATACATTAAAAACACAGATTACACACAGGAGCGATTCACAATCAAAAATAATCAAAAAAACAAACTCAGGAGAGTTACACAATTCATATTGCACTAGTCCTAAAGTGCTAAGTGTATTGCACAAGTCCTAAAGTGCTGAGTGCTGAATGTATTGCACAGTCCTAAAGTGCTAAGTGCACTGCACCTGTCCTAAAGTGCTGAGTATATTGCACCTGCCCTAAAGTGCTTAATACATTGCACCAGTCCTAAAGTGCTGAATGCATTGCACCAAGCCCTAAAGTTACTGTTCTTATACATTGTGCTCACATGTTTGAGTTGATCTTAGCCACTCCTTTAGGTAACTTTTAAACATTGTAAAGGTAGGTGCCTCTCTTACAAAAGTGGGCAGACTGTTCCACTGGCCACAGCCCTTATATGATAGAACATTTTGACCAAAAGTAGTTTTTCTCACTGGAACCTCACAGTCACCTCTACTTATTGCTCTGGTAGTTCTTAATGAAATGCTCCTGTGTTTAATGTATTCTTTTAAAGGTGGTGGTGCCAGCCCATGTAAGCTCTTGTATATAAGACATACATTTTTAAATTTTATGAAGTTTTCAAAACTTAAGAGATTATACTTTGAGAGGATGTTACAGTGATGAAAGGTGAAGGGTTTTTTGTCCATAATTTTCAAGGCCTTTTTATATAGCCCTTCTACTGGTTTTAGAATTGTGACCCCTGTCAGAGACCAGCTTGTTATACAATAGCTTACATGGGAGAAAATCATACAGTGCAAAAACATCATAGCAGCTTTATCTGTTAAAAATGTTCTAATTTGATTAAAATTGGAGATGTTACACTTAATTGTGCGAGATATCATTTTGACATGTTTCTTGAAGGAAAGTGTGGAATCCAACAGGACACCTAAATATTTGAATTCTGTTACCAGTTGCAGTTCATGATCTCCAAAAAATACGTTAGAATTTGCCATGACGCATTTGCCATGACACATCTGTGTACCAAATTGGTTGGGCTACAGATAATTTATCCATTGGAAAGAGTAGATATTTGAGCTGTTGCCATGGTAACATGATAGGAAATGGAATGTGGGTCTCATTGACTTTTTTGACTGAGACCATGTCAAGAATATGTGAGCCAAATTTTGTATGTCTACGATAAAATATAATTTTACTGCTCCATATAATCTCCCGAGGGGGCACTGTCGAGCCCATTTTTTATTTTCTTGTATGACTCTGTTCAGGGCGGTCGTGTCCACCAAAAATTTTGAGTTTGAGTGAAATCAGCAAAAGGTTATGAGCCTGGGTCAAAAACCCTTGGACGAGTTCGTTAAAGTACGAGGACAGGAAAAGGCACCTTCACCTTCAATCTGTTCAGGGCCGGGGTGTCCACCAACGATTAAAGTTTGAGTGAAATCGGTCAAAATTTGTGCGAATTATCACTCGTCGAAGTTTGATGGCGAGCCACAAGAACAAACCCGAAATTTGTGCCGTTGTCACGGAAACACCGTTCAATATTATAGCGAGCTTTTAACAACTTTTAATGTCCCACTCGTCTAGATGATACAGAACGATTTTGGTGAGGCTCGGTCAAAAACCCTAGGACGAGTTCGTTAAAGTACGAGGACAGGAAAGTGCGCCTTCGCCACCAGGTCACATGGTCTATCCAATATGGCTGACTTCCTGTTGGTTGCCTAGCAATGGCGTAATATACTTTTTGTTCCTATTCCAATCATGCATCTGTGTACCAAATTTGGTTTGTCTACGCCAAAGTTTTTGTCAGGCGCCCTATTCCTATATCTCCCTTCGTGTTGCCATGGCATGGGGGCGTCATTGAGTTTTTTGATCGAGACCATGTCACGAATGTGTATTCCAAATTTGGTATGTCTACGACAAAGTAAAATTTTGCACTTCCATGCAACCTCCCTAGGGGGCGCTATTGCGGCCATTTCAGATTTTCTTATATCAATCTGTTCAGGGTCGGGGTGTCCACCAACGATTAAAGTTTGAGTGAAATCGACCAAAGGATGCGCGAATTATCACTCGTCGAAGTTTGATGGCGAGGCACAAAAACGAACCCGAAATTCGTGCCGTTATCACGGAAACACCGTTCAATATTATAGCGAGCTTTTAACAACTTTTAATGTCCCACTCGTCTAGATGATACAGAACGATTTTGGTGAGGCTGGGTCAAAAACCCTAGGACGAGTTCGTTAAAGTACGAGGACAGGGAATGGCGCCTTCGGCGCCACGTCACATGATCGGTCCAAAATGGCCGACTTCCTGTTTGTTGCCTAGTAACGGCGTAATATATTTTTTGGCTTGGAATGACATGACCTATCCACCACCCAAATTTCGTTTGTCTACGACAAAGTTCATTTTTCGGGTATAGCCATAGGCGCAATGTATTTTGATTTTCCAGGGGGCGCTGTCGAGCCATTTTTTTAGATTTTGTAATACAGAGTATTTGTAAATTCCTATTTTGGCGTTCTTGAATTTTGTTCCAAATTTGGTGAGTTTTCGTCGGTGGGAAGTTACCGAACTCTGCAAAAAGGGGGTGAGGAAAATAATAATAAGAAGAAAAACCAGAACAATAACAATATAGCGCCAGCTTTGGGGGCACATATATATATCATTGGAAAGTACTCGCGTCCAGTAACGCACCCGTGGGGTCCATTGTCAACGCGCTCGTCACTGACCTCATCGATTACTCACTTGTCCAATGCACATTTTTGGTGTTTACCGGAGAGAACGATTACAATTATGTCGCTTTCGCGGCAATGGGCAATGCCAGTCTGTACTATTGGATGCCATGAGTGTCACTATTGAGTGGCATTGAGTGTTTGATAAGGGGAGAGCGCTTCGCGCACCATGTCAAGTGCGCCCTACGTTTTGGCGTGAACAATTACAATTAGGCCGCTGTCGCGGCCATGGGCGGTGCCGCCGTGCCATGTCAGCGGGCACCAGTCACTGACATGAGTGCCACTGTGTTTGGAAAGGGGAGAGCGCCTCGCGCTCTGTTTGCGTGCGCTGTGCTTCACACTGCTGAACAGTTACAATAGGCCCTACGCCTTGGCGCTCGGGCCTAAATATCAAGTATACGCTCCCAACATAGGAGGAGTAAGATCATGTGCAGTATACCATATCCTACATGTATGCCAACCATCTAGGTTACAACATTATTTCTAACAGTATCCTATTTTTATTATAATGTAAAATCAGACTACAATAATAATAGTAAAAGTAGACGATATTATGTATTATCATTATGTATTATCCCAGACCAATATTATAATGTTCATATTGTTAATACATACTATAATATAGATTAATATACAATATAATATATTAGTATTTATTATTTCTTATTTTTATGAAATATGTGATTATAAATGTATGACCTTTTATATAATAATAGTATATAATAATCTTTATTACTAGACTAATATAATCGACAAGGAAGTACTAACACTAAACACTAAATACACTAAATAATAATCAAACACCCCCATCCTCGTTCATGTACTGTGACAAAACCATTTCTTTGTATCTTGAGTTGAATTGGTGAATATTAGGACATTGCTTGAGCTGTAACCCCAATCGATTCCAAAGTTTAACGCCACACACAGATACACACAAACTTTTCCTAGTAGTTCTCACTACTTGAACTTTAAGGTTACCAGATCCCCTCAAAGTGTAACTCCCTTCTCTCAGAGTAAAGAACCTCTGGATATTACTAGGTAGTATATTTTTATTAGCTTTATATAAAAGTTGTGCAGTATAAAAATCAACTAAATATAACATTTTCAACAATTTAGACTGCAGAAATAAACGATTTGTGTGGTCAAAATATTCTACCTTATGTATGATTCTTACTGCACGTTTTTGGAGTATGGCGAGGGGATGCAGCACACTGTTGTAGTTATTACCCCAGACCTCTATACAATACGTCAAGTAGGGCAAAACTAAGGAACAGTACAATAAATATAATGCATTATATTCCAGGAAATATTTTGCTTTATTCGTAATTGATACACTTTTGGAAACTTTGTTTTGTATGTATCTGATATGAGGTTTCCATCTTAGCTTACTATCCACGGTTATTCCTAAGAATTTGTTTTCTGACACTTTAGTATCTAAAGTATTTCCAGAAGTTCCTTTGAATGTTTAATAAACCATCTTTTCTCAAAGGAGAGATGTCGTTCTTTATAAACTGATTTAAATGCATTCCCTGTATAAATGTAATCCTTAGTCAATATAAAAATATTTAATAATGATAATAATAATTAATAATGCATATCTCATCACTGTATTTGAGACTTTAAGGTAATTTAGCCTATTTCAGATCTATCCCAGAAATATAACGGTTTTGTTTTGCAAAAGTTAAACATACGTTTTCGTTTGTTTGATCACTGAAATCAGTTCAAGAGTTGAACTGTTAGAAAAAGAAAATGCAGAAGTGAAAAAAGCAAACACTGAACTCCGAGAAAAGGTCCTGGAAGTTGAGAGGTACAAACACCGCTGGAACCTGCGAATGTCTGGGCTTAAAGAAGAAGACGGAGAAAACATCAGAGAAAAGATAGAGGAGCTGCTGCTGCAAATCTCCCCACAGTGGGCTACCAACATCAGGAACGTCGTTGACTCTGTGCATCGAGTGGGCCCTAAAGCTAATGGACGAAACCGTCAAGTCATTATACAGTTCGTGCGGAGGATTCACCGGGATGCAGTGTGGAAAACCACTAAAGACTCACCCGTCTGCAGGGAGCGAGGAGTCCGCTTTGTTGAAGACTTCACCAAGGAGGACCGCCTAACAAGAGAAATGCTCTGGCTACAAATAAAGTTGGCCAGATCACAAGGAAAGGTGGCCTATTACAGAGGTCACGTTGCAGTCATCGAGGGTCGTATAGTGGCAACCTAAAGGTTACTTAAACCATCAAGTTACTGCTCACTGTAACTGCTTTAAATAAAAAAATGCTACAAGCATTGGTTCAAAAATATATCTCTAGATATTTCCAGTTAAGTAATTCCTGTTGGGAATGTTTTTGTTTATATTATAATAAATAATTAATCCAAGAATTTATCAAAAAAGAAAAAAAAAAAAAGAAAAATAAATAAGGGAAAAGAATAAATAAAAATAATTTTAGTTTATTGGATTAAGAGGACAATAACCAGTTTCTATTTTTAGGGACCTGCCTAAAGTTACAGTTAAACTCAGTAAGGGCTACTGTTCTAAGTTTTTGTTTCCACTTTAATTCTAATTCCATGTATGTAAGTGTGAGAGTGACTGGCAATGTCTTTGCAATGTAATCTTAAACTTATTACAATTAACACCAGAGGTCTCAGGGATAGTGTTAAAAGGAAAGCTTTGTTTCTTTATTGTAAAAGCAGAAATCCACAATGTGTACTACTTCAGGAAACCCACTCAAACGAAGCAGATGAAAAATTCTGGACAGCTCAATGGGGGGATAAAATGTTTTTTTTCACATGGCACATCAAAGTCAGCAGGTGTAGCAACCCTACTCAATAATTGTTAGGGGAAAATTCTCAATACTTACTATAGTAGAGATGGACACTGGTTATTCTTGGTCGTGCAAATAGACATCTCTATATTAATCTTGGGAAACATTTACGGACATTGTAACAAAGGACAAAATAAAAATCTTTTTGCGGAGTGTGACAAAGTGGGCCTTTGTCCCTGTATACTCACCTTAATTTCATTTCATATTTGTTAATTTCTCCATAATCAACTGAATTGCTAGATAAAACTATCCCAGGTTTGTTTTATTTAGTTTGTTTAGTTTCTTTAATATAACACAACACACTCAAGTTAATTTAAATTAGTGATGGCAGTTTTGAAACACGCTTTTCGACACTACTTCGAAGCCTCGAAACGCATGCGCTTCGAAGCAGTGTTCCAAAACGCGAGTCAAAACACTGGTCACGTGACTTAGACGTCTCATGAAACGCGTGACGTCACTCAAGTGGTTCATGAAACACTGCCGTTTGGAACGCGTTTCACTAGAGGCTCACGTCTCGAATCCAAAGTTTGATTGACAGGGATTTCAATGAACCACAAAGCAGCGCACCTGTCTCAACCTGCTCCCACAAAGTTTAAAGATATTTTGGCGCGCTGCCCAATGTGGGTTTGTGAGAGGCGAGAGATCGTGAGATTTTGACAGAGATACTGATACTTTGATTAATAGTGAGATAGTGAGTTTATGCAGCTAGTTTAGACCACAGATTAGACAGACTGTAAAGTTACACTACTGCTACAGTAGCACAGCATAACTTGCACAGTTGAAGTGGGAAATTATTTGCAAGACCCGTTTATTCCCCGCACCGCGGACCCACTTCTCTATTGGAAAGAGAGGGCAGTTATTTTTCCTCATTTATACAAACTGTCAAAAAAGTTTCTGGGCATACCTGCAACCAGTGTTCCATGTGAACGAGTCTTTTCAAAAACAGGGGAGGTATTAAACAAAAAAAGAAACCGCTTGCACCCCTCCACTGCCGAAAAAATTATATTTTTGAATAAAAACCTTGAAATCTGATTAATGCATAGCTTCCATGGCTTTATTTAATTTTATTTACACAAATTAATTCATAACATACACCTGCATACACTTACACAAACTTTATTAGAACAAGCTTTATTAGAAGCCATGTCAGATCAGGATGTGTTTTGTTGAGCCAATGTGGAGAAATACTGGGACATCACCACCAGAGGCCACTGTAGAGTCGTGATTCGAACAGTGATTCGAAGCCTCGAATCATTTGTTTCGAGTGCTTTGCTGGTTCATGAGGCTTCGTTTTGCCCATCCCTAATTTAAATGTCTTTTATTTGGTTAGATCTATTCAATTTGGTTAAGCATGTCACTTACCTACTTACCTGTTGCTCCACATGGTCTGGAGACAAAAGAGGGGGCGTGCCCTAGTTCGGCCATATTTAAAGCCTTTGGGGGAGGTTTTGGGCCAGACCATGTGGAGGGGAGAATTGGTTTCAGTTCTTTTTTGTTTGTTGGGTTTTGTATGTTTGATTTGGTTGTGTTCGTAGGTTATGTTGAACACTTTAATTTAAAGGGGACTGAGGCCCATGTTGTAGAGGAGAGGTAACCCTAGAGGAAATTATGGTGCCTTGCAGCCAACCCTGTGAGGGACCTTGGAGTTGTCTCGAGGGAGGAGCTTCCTGTGGGCACCACTATAAAACCAGGTCAGCTTAGCCTCTCGGGGAGACATCAGTGTAGCCGGGTACACGTGGGTTTTTCCTTAGTTTCGTTAGTTTCTGTTGCTTTTGCCTAAGTTTGAGCACAGTTATTTTTTTGTAAATATGTAATTTTTTTTGTTGGATTTGCCACGAGACCACGGTGAATTTTGTGAATAAATTTTGGGACAGACAGACAACAGAAAATTTTCAGAGTCTGCCTCCTACTTAAGACCACTTTGGCCTGCTTCCCCACACGGAGGTTAAAGAAATTCTTCTAGAAATTAAAACTAGATATGCAACAGAAAACGTTATAATGGGAGGAGATTGGAACACAGTAAAAGATGACTGGATAGATAGATCTCCAAGCAGATATGCCACCTCACATCCTAATACTATATTGGCTGAATACTGCAATTCCTTAAATCTTATAGATCCTTGGAGAGAAAAATATCCAGATGCAAAACAATACACTTGGTTCAAACCAGATGGCTCAGCAAAATCGCAACTTGATTATTGGTTAGTCACTGATATTATTCATAATCAGATTTCAAATTGTGAAATAATACCAGCACCCCTCACTGATCACTGTTGTTTGGAACTATGTATTACTCCTGTCATACAAACTTTAAGGAGAAAAGGGTACTGGAAATTTAATTCTAGTTTACTGATATATGAGGAATTTTGTAATGGCATAGAAATACTTATTCAAAAAAAACATACATGATAATTCTTTAATACTATACTCACAAAAGTAGGAGTTCCTAAAATACAAAATCTGCCAATTCTCAATCTCATTTAGTAAACAAATAAAAAAGAAAAACTCTATAGAAGAAGAAAACATTATAAAAGATATAATGTCAATTACAACCTGTTTGTCAATATCAGAAAATGACAAAATAAAACTATTACAACTACAAGACAAACTGGATAAAATATATGAAAAGAAGGCCAGAGGAGCGTACATAAGATCTCGAGCACGATGGATTGAGGAAGGTGAAACAAACACCGCTTATTTTTGTAGATTAGAAAGAACGAGGCAAGAAAGGAATGCTATTAAAACTTTGATAATAAATGGTAATGAATGTTCAGATCCATCTGTAATTGCAGAAGAAATCAGTGCTTATTATCAAAACCTCTATACCTCCTCATTTTCATCTGAAAAAGCAGAAGGCTTTCTTAACAAAATACAACAGTTTATATCCAAAATCGATAATGAATTTAAAGAAAAGTGTGAAAAAGAAATAGAAATGTTTGAGCTAGATAAAGCTATTATGTGTCTGAAGTTGGATAAAGCGGCCGGTCCTGATGGGCTAACATCGAATTTTTATAGGCATTTTTGGCCATCACTCAAAGAACTCCTTTTTGAAACTTTTAAAGAAACCATCGCTAACTTGAACCTACCAACAAGCATGAAACAAGGCATCATAACACTAATTCCCAAACCGAACAAAGATAATAAAATACTAGAAAACTACCGTCCCATTTCACTTTTAAACTGTGACTATAAACTGCTAACATACATTTTCACCAATAGATTAAAAAGTGGGTTAGCTCAAATAATAAGTGAAACACAGTCTGGATTTGTTAATAAAAGATCCATACATAATAATATAAGACTGGTACAAGATATTGGAACATCAATTTCTTTTTAAAGTTTTAAACCTTTATGGATTCGGACCAAAATTTTGCAATATTATTAAATCCTTCTATGCTAACACAACTAGCACTGTAGCTCTCCCAACAGGTACAAGTCCTCGCTTCTGCATAAACCGAGGAGTAAAACAAGGCTGTAATATTTCACCATTTTTATTTATTATGGCAGCTGAAATGTTAGCAATTCTAATGAAAAACTCTGAGACTGACAAATTAAATGTTTTTGATAATCAACTGGTGATAAGTCAGCTTGCAGACGATACAACTATCTTTCTCAAAGACTTGAAACAAATTCCTGAAGTCTTAAAACACATCAGCCTTTTCTCTGAGGCATCTGGTTTGACACTTAACCACAATAAATGTGAGTTTATGGCTATACATGACTGCTGCCTTTCTGAAGCTTACAACATTCCAATTAAATCCTGTGTCAAATACCTAGGAACTAGCCTAACTAAAGATATTAGCTCAAGTGAAACACTAAACATTCAAGACAAAATTACTCAATGTAAAGCTAAACTAAACTCCTGGTTACAACGAGATTTAACTGTTTTTGGAAGAACTTATCTTACAAAAAATGGAATCACTAGCGAGATGTATTTACCCAGCCTACTCTCTCGCTATACCAGACAAAGATGTTAAAATAATCAACCAATTAAACTTCAACTATATTTGGAAAAATAAGGTTCACTACATTAAAAAATCAGAAATTGTCAAAGAATACAAAGAAGGTGGTCTCCAAGCAATTGATTTTCAGTGTATAAATGCCGTAGTAAAATTGAAATGGTTAAAATCCTTCCTAAAGGAAAAGAACAGCTTATGGTTCTGTCTGTCCAAAGGGCTATTTGATAAGCTGGGGGGTATTGAATTTGTACTAAAATGTGACTTCAGTATTGAGAAACTTCCACTTAAGCTGTCATCATTTCACAAGCAGGTCTTGTTACGTTGGAAACTCATGTACAATCACAATTTTACTCCACATCGAACACCGATATGGAATAACAGATATGTACTTTGCAATAGAAAATCTCTGTTTTTGCAACACTGGATGGATAAAGGTGTGTGGTCCCTAAGCCACCTAGTGGACAATCAGGGTAAATGGTTATCATATGAAGATTTCTGCCTGACCTATAATATAACATGTAAAAGAACAGAATTTAAAAAAAAAATATGCAAAGCTATTCCTCAATCCATTAAACAATTAATTGGAAATACCGACTTGAGAAGTTCACCTCCTCCTAACCTGCCAGTATTATATATTATTGAACAAAACTTTCTGAATAAAGACATACCTAACAAAATTATGCGTAAACATCTAACCAATTTTCTTTATCCCATAAAATCCAATAGAAACTCTATCATCCAAAAATTTTCAGAGTCAGAAATAAACAAAATAAGAACCAAATATTAAAAATTTCCAGTCAATCCAAAAACAAAAGAGATTCATTTTAAAGTTTTGAATAAGATATATCCATCCAGTGAATTGCTTAGAATGACTGTACCTTTTGTGAATCAGACATTGAAACCACCGAACACCTTTTCTATCATTGTATATACACAAACGCATTCTGGGAGGACTTTATGGACTGGATCTCTTCTAAAATCCAACTTCAACAGGACACACTTACGTTGGACAATATCATTTTTGGAATTGCACTGAAGGACTCACAGTCAGACTATGCTGTAAACAATTTACTACTGCTTTCAAAATATTTTATTCACTCCTGCAAGTGGAAAAAGGTAAAACCTGTACTTACAGTATTTAAACGACAGTTAAAAGAAAACTATTTGACCTCTTTAAGAATTATGAAGAGTAAACCTGCACTATCTCTTCTTAATGCTTTTGAGAATCTCTATATTTTTGAAGACCTCTAATGTACATTGCTGTATAGGGGTGTGTGTGCGTGCGTGTGTGTGCGTGTGCGTGTGTGTTGTTATATATTTTCAACTGTACCTTGTATCTGAATGTAAACAGTCTAAATGCACGATCTCATTTGTATTGCCAATATGTTTGTAATTGACAATAAATATATTATTTAAAAAAAAAAAAAAAAGACGCTCTACTTCCTGCTGCCCCGGCCTCACTTCCTTTAAGCCGCGGACGTCACTTCCTGTCTGCTCTTTCGCTTCTGAAGTGGCTGTGGCTCAGATCGGCGTTCGGGACAAACCTGTGAATTGGTGGATTTTTCGGATTCCAGACTACCTCTTCATCAACGGTGAGTTGTTGAGCAGCAGTCGGTGTACTATTTTTGTGATTAGCGGTCGTATTTATGTTGCTAAATAGCACTTACTCTTGTTTGTTAGCGCCACTAGCGCTCCCATTCAAAACCCCTGTGTATATTAGCGCCGTTTACTCGCGCTTGGAGTTTTTGAAACACCGATTATACTAATTAAATATTCAACGCTTTTAAGTTTACATTCAAGCCGAATTGTAGATGACAATCTAGTTTACTAGACGCATTCATTCATTCTTTCCCCTTTTGAACTGATTTTGTCCTTTTTGACAACTTTTTGAGCGAACGCTAAGTAAGCTATAGGCTTTCATTTTGGTTTTCCTCGTTGAATATGAATGAACTGATTGGTTGCGGAAATTTAATTATTAATCTCTACTTAAGTAATTTGATTTATTGCCTGCAATTGAGTATTTTTGATACATGAAAAAGTGCACTTCCCTTTTTGATTAATGAATTATTGATTGATGACTGTGTTTAATAGTCAGTTGATTGCAGGATGAAACTGAAATAAGAACAGATAATGAGGTAGCCTCATTATCTATTGGCTAATGTTTATCTGGGCCCACCACGTCCACAGATGGTGGATTTTTATTCTTCATTCTTTTTTTTTTTTTTTTTTTTTTTTTGGTCATCATAATTACAAGGCTGCTGCATCTCTATAATGCGATCATTGACAATTTGAAACAAAAAAAATCCTCCATACAACCTTTAAGTGGACAAGCACCATGTGATTTACAATATCGGATGTTTATGCAAGTCTAGGAGCATGTTTTATGAAGCCAAGTTGTTGTCTGGTAGTTGTGGCCGTACCGGCTTGTCAAAGCCTGATCCTGTCAGATCTCAGAGGCTCAGCAGGGCCGGGCCTGGGCAGGACTTGGATGGGAGACACTGGGAATTCCAGGAGCCACAGGGGGGCGCCAGTCGCAAAAACTGTTGTTGTGACCTTAGACAAGACACTTCACCCACATTGCCTAGTATGAATGTGGTGTGTGCGTGAGTGATGGTGGTGGTCGGAGGGGCTGATGGCACAGATTGGCAGCCTCACTTCAGTCAGTCTGCCCCAGGACGGCTGTGGCTACAATAGTAGTTTACCACCACTGAGTGTGGAATGAAGGAAGAATGAACTGTAAAGAGCTTTGGGTGTCTTGAAAGGCGCTATATAAATGCAATGATTAATTTAAAAATGAATTAGTTAATATTTTGAAGTTATTCTGTTGTAAACGATCTGTTAACTGCCGCTAGCACTTCCCGTGTACGGCTCTGTAAATGTGGAGAATCCGTGTTTTTGTTTATTAATGCGGTGTTACCTGCTGTGTTTGCCTATAAGATGTCACTTCAAGTACTGGTGATACAAGATACTGATTAGAGCAGTACATGACAATATGTTTGTATATTGTCAAGTTCAGGGTTATTTTTATGAACTTGTTTTTCTTGTGTCCAAAACCTGGAACAGATAATATTGGAAATGACTGTGTAATTCCTAATGTATTAGTCTGCACAGTCATATACCAGAAGCAGCACAGTTCAGTGTAAACTGTCGTTAACGGTCAGTCTCGATTTGTCAGCAGAGCTGTTTTTCTGTCCTTACAGAATGAAAGTGTCACTGTTACACCAAAGCCCAGACTTCTGTCTTCACGTGTGTTACAAAATCATATCCGCTGAATATGATTAGAATTCAGAGCCACAAAGTTGTTCAGTATGTCTGTATATGTTTCCTTAATTTGATCTTTTGCTACAGACAGAAAAAGTGCCTTTAAAATAAAATACAAACGTAGTTCATTCATTCAGCCAAATGGAACTTGCTTGTAAAACACACACTGAAACATTCTGACATATGATTTACTATGTGTGATTTTATGTGTATTTAGTTAGTTACTTTATTTGAACAGTTAAAAAAGTTATTTTACTTGACACTTCCTTTCCTTTGTTCTAATGCAGAGCTCCAAGATCCACCAACAGAATGACGTTCACGTGTGACCAGTGTGGAAAGGTGTGTCCAAAAGCTTCTGAACTGAAAATACACTACAGAATTCACACAGGAGAAAGACCATACAGCTGTGATGTTTGTGAGAAGACATTTGCAGTGTCAAGCTCCCTAGTATCACATATGAGAGTCCACACTGGAGAAAGACCATATAGCTGTGACCAGTGTGGGAAGGAATTTACACAATCTGGTTCCCTCCATCAACATATGAGAGTTCACAGTGAAGAGAGGCCATACAGCTGTGATGTTTGTGACAAGATATTTTCACAGTCAAGCAACCTAGTATCACATATGAAATTCCACACTGGAGAGAAGTCATATGAGTGTGACCAGTGTGGGAAGGAATTTAGAAACTCCAGTGGCCTCCGTAAACATATGAGAATCCACACAGGGGAGAAATCATACAGATGTGATGTTTGTGAGAAGACATTTGCACTGTCAGGCCACCTAGTATCACATATGAGAGTTCACACAGGAGAGAAGCCATATAAATGTGATGTTTGTGAGAAGACATTTTCACAGTCAAGCCATCTAGTATCACATATGAGAGTTCACACTGGAGAGAAGCCATACAGCTGTGATGTTTGTGAGAAGACATTTTCACAGTCAAGCACCCTAGTATCACATATGAGAGTCCACACTGGAGAGAAGCCATATGAGTGTGACCAGTGTGGGAAGGAATTTAGAGACTCCAGTGACCTCCGTAAACATATGAGAATCCACACAGGAGAGAAATCACACAGATGTGATGTTTGTGAGAAGACATTTTCACAGTCAAGCAACCTAGTATCACATATGAGAGTCCACACTGGAGAGAAGCCATATGAGTGTGACCAGTGTGGGAAGGAATTTAGAGACTCCAGTGTCCTCCGTAAACATATGAGAATCCACACAGGAGAGAAATCATACAGATGTGATGTTTGTGAGAAGACATTTTCACAGTCAAGCAACCTAGTATCACATATGACAGTCCACACTGGAGAGAGGCCATACAGATGTGATGTTTGTGAGAAGACATTTTCACAGTCAAGCAACCTAGTATCACATATGAGAGTTCACACTGGAGAGAAGCCATACAGCTGTGACCAGTGTGGGAAGGAATTTAGAGACTCCAGTGGCCTCCGTAACCATATGACAATCCACACAGGGGAGAAACCATACAGATGTGATGTTTGTGAGAAGACATTTGCAGTGTCAAGCAACCTAGTATCACATATGAGAGTCCACACTGGAGAGAGGCCGTATAGCTGTGACCAGTGTGGGAAGGAATTTAAAAAGTCTAGTGCACTGAAAGCACATATGACAATCCACACAGGGGAGAAATCATACAGATGTGATGTTTGTGAGAAGACATTTTCAGAGTCAAACACCCTAGTATCACATATGAGGGTCCACACTAGAGAAAAACCATACAGCTGTGACCAGTGTGGGAAAGCTTTCTCTCATTCATCCAATCTCAATAGACACATGAGAATTCACTACAGATACAGACAATATGAGTCTGACCAGTGTGAAAAGGCTTTTAGAACATCTCAGCAACTCTCCAGTCACGACCAAACGCACACAGGAGACGAACCAGACAACTGAAGAAAGAGGGAAGGCTTTCAGGCCTGTGAGGAACCGTCTGAAACAAGTCCAAATCTTCCAGACTGAAGGGAAAAGCTGCAGCTCTGACCAGTGTGGGAGGACTTTGAGAAAACCTGCTCATCTGAAGGTGCACCGTCTTGAACATTCTAAAGAAGAAAGAGCTGCTGAGGCCGGATCAAGTGAGCCTAAAGTCAGACTCAAAAAGCTGGAGATCAGGCTTCCGAGGCTCCGGACTGTGGAGTTGAGCTCCGTGTAGTGGCAAAAATTAACATCATTTTTAAGCTTGTAATTAATTATTATTTAAATTCCTTTTTTATTACAAAGAGGTTTTAGCTGAAGTTTATCCATCTTATTCTTCACTGCATTTATTTTTAGCTTTGAGCTTTTAATCCGGCTTCACTGCAGTTCCCTAACCAGAGGCGTACATGAAGTTGTATTTTGTTTTTTAAATTTCTGCTTGCTGAGGACTGATGAAAAAATAAAGGAAATGAGAAAATAAAGTACCTGTGTTTTCTTCCTTTTATTTAGACAAATTGTACATGCTTATCTTGTCTTATGTCTCACATACATATCGAGACACTTTAGAAATGAAACAAATACAAAGGGCTGAGAAACAGTGTGAGCTTCATTCACATGAACAGGTGAAGCACTAAATGTTAATCAGAGGTGAGAGAAGGTTTGAAGCTGGCTCTGAATCACACAAAATATGACAAGCTTTTTTTTTTTTTTTTTTTACACTTAATCCATGTCCTAATACAGGGTTTGTTGATTCAGAAGTGGCATGAAGCAAAATGAGTAGTTTTGTGTCTTAACAGTAGTAACTATATCAGCTCGTCTAATTTCTCTAAGAAAGATAATATTCTGAATTAATGGGCTCATATTACGCCGTTTTATGATCTGTGTTACAATGTCGTTTCCTCATCACAGACCTGGAGTTGTTTTTTGTTTCATTCACATGTTTAACACAGAAACCTGCAGATTTAGCACGAGTTCTTTCTCTCAAACTGAAACACTCTGTTCCACCTTGTGATGTCATCATGTGGTAATACATGAAGTGCTCCACTGTGTTTTTAAACTCCACACACCTTCACTAGAATCATTTGGATCATTTCAGTCCTGGAGTTGCCGATCTCTACTGAACTAAAGGTAAAAGGAGCTGTTCACTTGAAAACTACCACTTCGGACTTCCGGTCGGAACACCGCTAAGATGGCTGCACAGTGAGAGGGCTGCAAATCGAACTTAAGAAATTGTCCCAAAAACACAATGTAACACCGAGAAAATGAGGTGAAGTATCTTTAAAAGGGGGCAAGTAACCAGCAGTATGTATTCTTGCAGTGAACGGACCTACATTTTACTAACCCGGTGGTCAAGGCTAACAGCTAGCGCTGAGTAAGTCACAAGTGCAGAAATGGCGGATTTGGAGATTCTAAAAGAACAAACAGTTCCGACAAGAGAGCAGAAGACAATTTGAGGAGCTGAAAAGCGACTTCGCGACGATCAATAAAAGACTGGAGGAGGCGGAAAGTCGAGTAGAAAAAGTTGAACGGAATCAAGCCTCTGAGGAGTTTTCGTCAGCCATGCTAAAGCTATACACCAAGCTAGAGGAGAAGCTCACCGACCTCGAGAGCTGCACCAGACGAGAAAATATAAGAATATATGGTGTGCTTGAAGGGGCGGAAAAAGACGCGACTGATATGGTTACCTTTGTTGAAAAGCTGCTTCGTGAGGGTCTCAAGCTGCCAGATGACTTAGATTTACACATCGAGAGGGCGCACCGCTCGCTGGGCCCGCTGCCGCCGGGCGCTCCCCCTCGCTCCATCCTGGTAAAGTTTCTGAGCTTCAAAACCAAAGAGTTGGTGCTCCGCAAATCCTGGCAAGCAAAGGGCTTTAAGTGGAAAGATAAGCAAGTGAATCTGGACCAAGATTTTCCACCAGCCATCGTCAATAAAAGAAGAGAATATCTGGACATTCGCAGACTTTTGAAAGGGAACCAAATACAGTTCCAGACGCTATTTCCTGCGAGGCTGTGTGTGAAGCATAACGACGGGTCCAGAGTATACGACTCAGCAGCGGAGGCAGCCGAGGACCTCGTGAAAAGGGGCTATGGAGTCAAGCTACTATCAACTCCGACTTCGCTGATGGAGCGGGTGCAGCAGCTGACCTGGACCAGGGTGGGTCGCTGCGCGCGGAGGAATGACCCAGATCGTGACGCCAACTACAAGGAGAAGCTCCGAGCATTCCGGAGACCCTCCCCGGGAACAAGTAAAGAGTGAAACCTTGGCAACCGGGAGATAGTGAGTAACAACAAGTACCTGAGGAAGTACAATACTTGACTGGTAGTGACTGGGTGAGTAAAACATGTAGAACTATTGAAAGTTCTTTGGCTAGGCTTCAAGACACTGCCACAACCACTAAGGATCCCCGTCACTGGGAACAGGCGAGGGGCTGTTACCTTAGAGCTCCCTCTGGGGGACAATAGGGTCTATAGCATAGATCCCAACATAGGAAGCCACATGTTATTTTTCTGTTGTGTTTTGTTTCTGTTCATTGTTGTACTTTGCTGTTCTATGCAGAAAAGGGAAGAGTACCAGGTTCTGGTTTTGTTATAAAACAATACAGTCAGATGTCATGTAGACCTATAAAGTTTGTTTCTTTAAACATAAATGGCATACTTAACCCAATCAAAAGATCAAAAATGCTATCACAATTGAAAAGGAATAAAGTACAGATGGCATATTTGCAGGAATCTCATCTTACTGACATCGAACATGCAAAATTAGCCCGAATGGGGTACTCTAGGGTGTACTTTTCCTCTCACAGTTCTGGGAGATGTAGAGGGGTGGTGATTCTGCTTTCCAATACAGTTCATTTTGAATTTATTTCTGAGCATAAAGATAAGGAAGGAAGATCCATTAGGGTCATAGGTAAAATAGATGGTATTTTGGTGAGTCTGCTAAATGTCTATATGCCTCCTGGTAGTGATTGGACCTTTTACAAATATATACTTGAACTATTTACAACACAAAGTCAAGGTACTCCAATATGCGGAGGGGATTTTAACATAAGATTGCGTCCCAAAGTAGACAGTTCTAATGGGAGAACAGACACTAAGAACATAAGTAAAAATGTAAATAATTACATGAAAGAGCTTGGGATAGTGGACATATGGAGGGAATACAACCCTACACTACGAGATTATACCCACTATTCCTCAGCGCACAATGTTTACTCCAGAATTGACTTCTTCCTGATGTTCAAAAATGATATGCATCGATTAGTTCAATGTGACATTGGTTCTTGTACCATCTCAGACCATCAGCCTGTATACTTAACACTTAATATAAGCAATAAAATAAAGTCTGCCCTTTGGAGGTTAAATGCAAACATCTTAAATAACAGTGAAATTAGAGACATTCTGAAATTGGAAGTTCAGTCTTACCTAGAATATAATGATAATGATGAGGTTTCACCCATAATATTATGGGATGCTTTAAAAGCAGTAGTTGGAGGTAAAATAATAGCCATCTCCTCTGTGCTAAAGAAGCGCAGAAAGCAAAGATTACAAGATTTGGAAAGCAAATTTAAGAAATTAGTGAAAGAACATTCAACCTCGCTATGTAATTCAATTAAATTAAAAATAAAGGAAATGCAGAGTAGAGGTAAGATCTTAAGCCCAAGCCCGAGTCAATCATTACGTTCGGGTCGGGTCGGGCCGGGCTTCTCTCTCGCTGACTTTTTTTTTAAATAAATATATGTTTATAAAAATGTATACTAAAACGATGTGTGGATACTAAACTAAGGAATACTTGTTATAAAATAAATAATTTGGATAAAACAGAGAAGGCGCTGTAAGGTATTTGCTATTTAACTACTAAATACGAGCTGCAGAGCCAGAGCATGCTCTGCGCACGTGAACGCCGCCCTCTATAATCTTCCCCTCGGCAAGTCCGCATCTATTTTGACCTGGTATCCCCTATTATGGAGCAGCAAGAAGTCAAGGATAAACTAAAGACAGGGGAACTGAAAAGGCAAACACGCACCGGTAAGTGCGCTGCAGTATTTCTCCGCGTAATTAAGCAAGTGCGCATCAAGATCTCTCTTTCGCTCTCTTTGTCTGGCCTCTTATTCTGTGTTCCTCCCGAGTCCTCACAATTAAAATATGAGATTTCGGGTTTGCTACGGGCTCGGGCCTGCAAATCAAGTTAATTGGTTGGGCTCGGGCTGGGTCGGGCTTTAATACCCGCGGGCCTGGGTCGGGTCGGGCTGGATTTTTTAGGCCCGATCTTACCTCTAATGCAGAGGGAGATAGATGTAATTAACACAGAGGAGGTCCAAAAGAAACTCCTTTATACAAAACAACTATGTGTATGTTACTATGACACAGGGGGAAAGGCGCTCAAACTTCTGTCGTACAGGCTAAGAAAACAACAGGCAGAAAGAACAATTCATAAAATTAAACACCCAGTAACAAATGTAATAGAATCCAGTCCTGAAAAAATACAAGAATGCTTTGAACAATACTATCAAAAACTATATTCCCAGCCCAAACTATGCAGCAGTAAGGAGGCTATCGATGCATTTTTATCAGCACTAGATCTACCTCAAGTCACAAATGACCAGAACAAGAGATTTATATCTAAAATAACTAAAGAGGAAGTTGAACTGTCAATTAAGAGGCTGAAGAATGGCAAAGCCCCTGGGGCTGACGGATTTAATTCAGAATGGTATAAAATTATGAAAGAACAACTAGTCTCGACATTAATAAAAACATTCAATTGGGTCTTGGAAATGAAAGCTATACCCCCCTCATGGAAAGAAGCTATAATATCTATAATTCCTAAAGAGAATAAAGATAAATTGGACTGTGGGAATTACCGCCCAGTTAGTGTACTCAATATTGAGTACAAACTGTTCACTTCTATAATCTGCAAACGATTAGAGACAATTCTACCAGAAATTATCCATAAGGACCAAACTGGTTTTATTAGACAAAGACAGACTCAAGATAATATCAGGAAATCTTTATTAATTATGAAACGAGTTAAGCAAAGTAATTTAAAGACACGCAAGTTTGGACGCAGAGAAAGCTTTCGATTCAGTAAGATGGGACTTTCTGTACAAAGTTATGGCCAAATTTGGCTTCCATTCAGATATAATTGACACAATAGCTGCTCTGTACACTAAACCAACTGCCAGGATAAAAATCAATGGGGATTTGACAAAATCTATCAATCTAGAAAGAGGAACCCGTCAGGGTTGCGGGGCGTCCGCACTTTTGTTCGCTCTGTTTGTTGAACCTCTGAGTCAGTGTATAAGACAAAGTGCAGAAATATCAGGGGTTCCCCTTGAAACAGAGGAACAGAAATTAGCCCTATTTGCTGATGATATATTGATTTTTTTTGACTAATCCAACTGAATCACTTCCCACATTAATGAAATTGCTGGATGACTATAGTTCCCTTTCGGGATATAAAATGAACATAAATAAAACTCAAGTATTAAAACTTAACTACAAACAATTAAAATTAAAAACACATACAAATGGAAATGGGACTCTGATAGCATCAAATATTTGGGGGTTGTTCTGAACCAGTTAAATTGTTTGATGCTAATTATGAGCCTTTAATCTGGAAAATTAGGACAGATTTGCAAAGGTGGAACATGGTCCTCTACTTGACTCTACATTCTCACGTGGAATCAATTAGGATGAATGTCCTTCCTCGCTTACTGTATTTATTTCAAAGTTTACCAATTTGGGTACCACGAAAATATTTTGAAGAATGGGGTAGAATACTGGCCAAAGGGGCTTCCGGGTTAGCGACTGATGGAGTAAGACGTGTCTCGGGGGAGCTCCCGCGAAACCGCTTAAAAGACGATCAGGGTATTTTATTGACTCTATGGCGAGACTCTTTGTATTCTAAAGTTAGTTTGAATGTACAGAGTGCAGACATGCCTCCCAAGATTAAGAGCAGCAGCAACACAACGGCGACGCAGCCTGGCGCTAGCGCTACGGCTACTTCCTCGGCTCCGAGTGACCAGACTGCACCAGCCACGCCGCCTTCCCCGGGTACAGCTGTGGTTTCTATTTCGGACTTCAACCCATCGGATTTCAAGACTGAGTTGCTCTCTAGTCTCCGGGAAGAGATGGTAGGCATTTTCAAAGCGGAGCTGGCGTCAGCCATGGCGATCAATACAGCCCAGGTAAAGCTAGAGTTACAAAACGTGAAGTCTGAGCTTAGTGGTAGCATGGCGGCTATTAGGATTGAGGTTAGCGAGCTAAAAGCTACTGTACAAGACATGGAAGGTCCACTCTCCACTTGCACTGACGATGTTGTTTCTCTTAAAATACAAATGGAAAAACTCTCAGCTCAAGTCGCTGCTTTGGACAATAAATGCGAGGATTTGGAAGCTAGGTCCCGCCGCAATAATATCAGGATTGTGGGGCTGCCTGAGGAGAACGGCCCAGTCGCTACAGCCACTGTCTCTGCCCTACTTAAGAAGGCGTTCGGCCTGGATAAAGAGCCGCTCGTGGATCGCGCACATAGATCCCTTCAGCCAAAACCTAAGCCCGACCAGCGACCCCGTGCCATTATCGCTCGGATGCACTATCATGCTGACTGTATGGACATATTAGTAGTTCCTGACACGTGAGTGCTTAGCTCTGGTCTGGCTCTGAGTTTTACGGGATTTTAGCAAGTTTTACAAGCACTTTTAAGAAAACTGTTTTAAGAGCACAGTTGTTTTTAACTTAACTTTTTGGCCAGACCTACTGTTTTTAACATCAGACCCGGCTACTACTGTTTTAACCAAGAGCCGGGTGCACTGCGCACCCATGGCTAGCGCTAGCATGCCTCCCGAGGAGAAACTGGACACTACTCCAAGCTCTGAGCCCACAGAGGGGTCCACTAATGAAACGGGCAGAACCATTTTACACCTGGAGGAGCAGGTCCGGTGACTTTCGCGTGAAATTAAGAAGAAGGACTCAATAATTCACCAACTTATGGACGTCGCTACCGGTCAGCACAAACGCATCGCCTCCCTCAATAATTCACTCCTGGACACTCTTTTATGGGACCCCGCCACATGCCCCTCGCCCTCCTGCTCCACTCCTTGCCTTCAGGTACCCCACAACAATCCCAAACACCCCTCTGCCGCTCCCCATGCCCCTTCCCTGAGCCTATCCAACCGCTACAACATCCTCACACCGGACTCACCTGCACCATCCGCCCTGTCTCTGTACGCTACGGAGTTCCCTCCTCTCCCGAGGAAGGTCCCGAATCAGCCACAGCAGCCGGCGAAATCATCGGCCAGACGGAGGATCCTGGAGGAGGCAGTCCGAAGACGGTCCAATGACCCCCCGGCTTCGGCTCCGGTCATGCCGTTGTCACCGCCGCTGCGCGCTTCCCTCTCGGCCCCGCTGCGGAGTCCGGCTGTCCCGCGGCCGCAACAGTCCACGGAAGAGTCGGCGTCACCGCGCACGCAGGTGAAGGAACGGCCACAACCGGCCGCGGCTTCGTCTGCCTCTCCGGCCGAGGGCGCGCTACTGCAGCCGGGGTCTGCTGTGTCCTCGCACAGTCTTGCTCACCAGCCGGGGGCGTCGGGCCGATCTGCGCTGCCTCCCGCCTGTCCGTCTGGCTCTTCACCGCCGGGCCGCTCCACGCTGCCTCCCGCTGCCTCCTCAAAATCTCCACAGCCCAGGAATAGCCGCTCGGACACCCTGCCACGACCACTCTTTCCTCCATCAACAATAATAATCGGAGACTCCATCATCAGAAACGTCCGCTTTTTTAACACAGTCACACACTGTTTCCCCGGAGCCACCGTGTCCACCATCCACCGGATCGTCATACACGTAGGAACTAACGACATGCCCCTCGCCATGTCAGAACACACCAAAAATGATTTTAAAGAACTTTTTAATGTCCTGAAACCCTGGATTATTACCGGCATGACTGTTTTTATCTCCGGACTACTCCCCACACAGAATCGGGGAGACGAACGTTTTAGCAGGACCCGTTACATGAACACTTGGTTAAACTTCATCTCCAGATCCCACCACATCCACTTCATTGACAATTTTAACCTCTTCTGGAACTGCCCCACTTATTTTAGACACGATGGACTTCACCTCAACAGGTTTGGCACTCAGGTTTTATCTAACAATATGATTTACTCCATTCACAATATCACACCCGATTGATGGTTCACCTCACACACGCCCCTCACTCACACCACCCCCAGTCCTCCCAGCACACAAACCACTCCCACTCCTGTTGCACACACCACTACCGCACTCAGCACTACCTCAACATCAACTGCTCCACAACCGCTCTTTGCCCCTGTCACTCACGGTATTCCTGTTATTATCAGCAGAGAGCGGACGTATCCCAACCACAAACCCAAACCTGCCATGAACCCTCATAACCTTCAACCCCTCCAAAAATCCCAACCACAACCAACAGATAATCAGTCAAGCACAAAAATTAACATGGCCCTATGGAACGTCCGCTCTCTGCTGAATAAAACTTTTATTGTTAATGACTTGATTTTAGAAAGAGAGCTGCATTGTTTATTTCTTTGTGAAACTTGGCTGGGTACGGATGCTGAAGCTGTCCTTGCAGAGGCCGCTCCTCCTGGTTTTAACTGTGCATTTTCAATAAGAAATTTTAAAAGGGGAGGGGGCACTGCATCAATTTGTTCAAACACTTTTGCCCCCAAACCTGTTTTATTTTCACATTTTACATCTTTTGAATACCATGCAATTGTTTTTAATTCTCCTTCAATTTTATGTGTCACGATTTATAGACCCCCCCCCCAAATGTCCTCTTTTTATTACGGAGTTTTCAGAGTTCTTGTCGATTTTACACAGTTCTTATAATATGATTATTTTAACTGGTGATTTTAACTTGCACATTGACAACCCCCTTGACCCTGTCTCCATTGAGTTTTTAAATATTTTAAACTGTCTTGACTTCAAACAAATGGTCAGCGGACCAACTCATGACAGAGGACACACTCTGGACCTGGTCATCACCCATGGCCTGTCCGCGAGTGTGTCCTCTGTCACTGACTTGGCTCTGTCTGACCACAGTCTTGTGCAATTTGAAATTACTATTTTAGTCAAGCAGGAGGCCTCTGTGAGGACTGTGAGGAAGCGTCATCTGACCCCTGAAGTGGCTGCAAATTTTAAAGAGCTTTTAGACAATTGTCCTCCCCCTGTTTTACCTGCACCCTGTGATTTTATCGTTGATGCTTTTAACAGTAAAATTCACACAGCTCTCGACACAGTTGCTCCACTTAAAACAAAGACCGTACATACAAAAACAATTCCCCCCTGGAGAACCGAAGAGATAAAGAAACTTAAGCGTAAATGCAAGGTGGCGGAGAGGAGGTGGAGGAAAAATAAAATTACTATAAATCAACAAATATTCATTGAACAACAAAAAATCTACAATACTGCAGTCAAAACTTCACGGAACAACTACTTTTCTAAAATAATCAATACTCACAAGAATAATCCCAGAACCCTTTTTACAACAATAGACAATTTAATCAACCCAGACAGCACCAAACCTTATTTTAAAGCCACAGACTCCCTTTGTGAGGCATTTGCAGACCACTTCATGGGGAAGGTGGACACTATCAGATGTAACATTTTATCCTCCCACAGTAACATGGTTTTAACCACATCTGGGTGTCTGCCTTCACCAGAGGAAACACTGGACAGTTTTGTCCTGGTTGATGCTGAGAGTCTTGACAAAGTTTTCTCCTCGGTGAGGCCCACCACATGTCTTTTAGATCCAGTCCCTATTGAGTTTTTTAAGTCATTTTATGAAGTTTTTAGAGGGGAGCTTTTAAACATGATGAATTGCTCTCTTCAGACGGGGGTCTTCCCTGCCGCCTTTAAACAGGTGGTGGTGAGGCCCCTGCTGAAGAAGAGCAATTTAGATTTTAATGATCTTAACAATTTTAGACCGGTCTCTAACTTACCATTTTTAAGTAAAATTTTAGAAAAGTTGGCTTTTATTCAGCTCAATGATTTTATTAACTCACAGAACGTCCTGGAGAAATTTCAGTCTGGTTTTAGAGTGAACCACAGCACCGAGACAGCCCTTTTAAAGATTTTAAATGATTTTAGATTCAATTATGACTCACAGAGAGTGACAGTGTTGGTTCTACTGGATCTGAGCGCTGCCTTCGATACAGTAGACCACACTATTCTTTTAACTCGTCTTAAACAGCTGGGCCTCTCTGGTGCTGTTCACAGATGGTTCACTTCTTATCTCTCAGACAGGACTTTTATGGTAAGTGTAGACACCTGCTCCTCTCAGGTTCATAAAATCACATGTGGTGTGCCCCAGGGTTCGATTTTAGGCCCAGTGCTTTTTAACCTGTACATGCTCCCTCTTGGCAGTGTCATCAGGAGACATGGAGTCAGCCTTCACAGTTACGCTGATGATACACAGCTGTACATCTCCATGTCTCCTGATGATACATGGCCAATGGACGCACTTTTTAACTGTATCACAGATATTCGATCCTGGATGGCAGAAAACTTTCTCCAGCTCAACCAGGACAAAACTGAGGTTTTAGTCATCGGTCCTGAGGCCCAGAGAGAGAAACTTTTACCCAAACTACAGTCACAGTCTTTTAATCCCTCCTCACAAGTGAGGAATCTGGGCATGATTTTTGACTTGGAGCTGACTTTTATTCCACACATTAAGAACATCACCAAAATAGGTTTTTATCATCTAAAGAACATCGCCAGAGTCCGCCCAATTCTCTCTCGGGCCAACACGGAGGTGCTCATGCATGCTTTTATCACCAGTCGCATCGACTACTGTAATGCCCTGCTCTCTGGTCTCCCCAAAAAGAGTATCTCTGGTCTACAGCTTTTACAAAATTCAGCAGCTCGTGTCCTGACGGGGACCAGGGGGTGGGAGCACATTACACCAGTTTTAAAATCACTGCATTGGCTCCCTGTGTGTTTCAGGATAGATTTTAAGGTTCTTTTAATGGTTTATAAGTGTCTTAATGGTCTTGGGCCTTCTTATCTCTCAGAGTTACTTTTACCTTATGAACCCTCGCGGCCCCTGCGCTCCTCCGGCAGCAGGCTCCTAGTTATTCCCAGAGTCAGGACACACACTCACGGCGAGGCGTAATTTCAGTTTTACGGCCCTCACCTCTGGAACTGTCTGCCGGAGGACCTCAGGGCCGCAGAGAATGTTAATGTTTTTAAGAGCAGGCTCAAGACCCACCTTTTTAGTTTAGCTTTTAGATAGCTTGTGCTCTTAGTGCCTTTGGTTATAGTTATTTGTGTTTTAGTTGTATTTGTTTTAGGCCATTTTATGTTCTTGTCCATGGCCTTTGCAGTGTTTTTGGTCTTTCCAGTCTTTCCTCTGCGGGAGCCCTCTGTGCCGGGTTGCGTTGCCTGTGGCTGGCTGGGTGCTTGGTTCTGGGTGCCTGGATTGAGGTTGACTTTTTGGTCGCGCCTCAGCTGGGTGCCCGGCGCCATTGCCTGGTGGCTGCAGCTGATGTGCCGCCCCCGGTGCGGAGGGCTTCTGTGATGGCGTTTCCATACTTACTTGCATCTGTGCCCAGCCTTATGCGTGTATCTGCTGCGTTTACTTGTGTGGGTGTGCTTGCGGGTGGGGGCTGGGACCGATAGTGTGTGTGTGTGTGTTTGTGTGTGTGTGTGTGTGTGTGTGTGAAATTTTTTGTGATTTTAACTTGTAAAGCACTTTGTGTTGCACGTGTGTATGAAAAGCGCTTTATAAATAAAGATTGATTGATTGATTAAAACGTGCCAAAATTCAACAACGGATTCAAGTCGAAGATGCAGTGATTTCTGTTTTTCCTGACTACACCGCCCGCACGGCCAAAGCTCGCGCTGCATTTAATGATGTCCGACGCATGCTCAGGAACTTGCCAGGTGTACGGTTTGGTTTAGTACATCCAGCTCGCCTCCGAATTACGAGTAACGGTGCTACAAAGGAGTTTACATCACCAGATGAAGCCAGCATCTTCCTGAAGACTCTTCAGTAAAACTGTTTTGTTCTGGTAAAAGTATTGCATCACAGAATTGATTTTGTTTAGTGTCTCATCTAGTTAAAAGTGGCACTATCAAGCCTTTTTAGTTCTCTGCCATAGAAAACTTAAATTGTTCAGATGATTATATCATACAATTTTTTGCCTTTAGGTATATTTTCAATGTGTCAACCCTGTAATTTAAGTTTTTACTTTGATAATGTTTTGCGGGGGTTCCTTTTGAGTTTGGAATACCTATATGACCATTGGGTCTGGACCCCTGAGTTTTTTCCTTTTGTTTTGTGACTCCTTGTGGAGTTTGCACTGGCACCCTGTCGTTTGGGGATGGGGTAGTGGTAAGTGCAGTGGGGGAGGGAACGAGGGTTGGGGGATGTTTGTGTTCGGGAAGTTCTTTTTACTTTTTCACTTTCTTAGTTTTATTTTTAATTCCCTTCTTTCGTTTCTCATTTTTTCTTTGGAGGCTGGAAGAATTTACAATATATTGTTATTTTATGCCTAATATTACAGATTCGACTGTCAGATTTATTAGCTGGAACATTAAAGGTTTGGGGAGTGCTGTTAAATGGTCACGGGTGTTTTGTCATCTTAAACGCTTTAAACCTGACATTGTCTTTTTGCAGGAGACTCACACTACTAGTGAATGTATACGCACCAAATTTTGACAATCTCAGTTTCATGAATAGGTTGCTTGAAAATTTGCCATCTTTAAATGATCATTTTTTGATTTTTGGTGGGGATATGAATTGTGTCATTGATCCTCAGTTAGACCGTTCTAAACCAGGATCAACATATTCCCAAATGGCAAAGACTCTTAGTTCATTTATGACGGATGGACGTTATGTGGACCCTTGGAGATTTCGTAATCCTACTGCCAGACAATATTCATTCTATTAACATGTACATCAGACTTTTTCCCGAATAGACTATTACTTTATAGATGCTAGTCTAATATCTAAGGTGGCAGATGTAGAGTATCACCCCATCGTTATTTCAGATCATGCACCTATTTCTCTTGACATTAAAATGTCATCAGGACCACGATACTCCTCTCAGTGGAGATTTAACACTTCATTACTGTCGGATGATAAATTTTGTACAACCATCACTAGTGCGATTGACGATTTCGTTGGTTTTAATTGTTCTGAATCAGAACCAATTTCAATGTCACTATCATGAGAATCTCTTAAAGCTTACTTGCGAGGGCAGATAATTTCATATTCAGCACATGTGAAGAAATTAAGGATATCAAATGTTCAGAGACTTTCAACCGATATAAGTTCTATAGATCAACAGCTAGCAGTATCCCACTCTGATGATCTGTTAAGGTGTCGTGTGGCTCTACAAACTGAGCTAGATCTCATTTCAACCACTGAGGCAGAACGCCTATTACTGCACTCTCGTTCTAGGTATTACGAACATGGCGATAAATCTGGAAGGCTGCTAGCTCATCAGTTACGCCGCCAAACATCATCTTGGCTAATACCACGCATTAAAAACCAGTTAGGAGTTTTAGTGGAGGATCCAGCTCTTATTAATTCGGTTTTCTCTTCCTTTTATGAATCGCTGTATACGTCTGAGCTGCCTCTAGATGATACAGATATGCATGCTTTTTTAAATGCCCGGAACTTTCCACTTGTTAATGCAGACATGATGGCTCAGTTAGACTCAGATCTGACCATTCAAGAACTCACTTTAGCTGTACAGTCTATGCAAAGCAGTAAAGCACCAGGCCCAGATGGATTACCGGTCGAATTTTTTAAGAAATTCCATACTAATTCCATACTATAACCATACTGTTAACACTGAACATGTGTCATTCAACTATATCTATCTGCAATACTGAAGACCTCTGATACAATTCACTTATATCATTTACTGATATTTATCCTGTCTAATGCTGCTGTACATAAACACTGTCATATTACTGTAAATAACATAATATACTGAAGTCACTTTACTGAGATTTATTCTGTTCATATGCTGCACTGTTACTTTTATTGTACATAATAGTTTTTTGGTATTTTATATTTTTGCTCCACCGGAGCAGTGTGTTACATTAGAGTCTATTTTTAAGTCTATTTTTAAATTATTTTTTAAGCCATTATCTATTATCTTGTTTTATTGCATGTTACTTTTTCCTGCTGTTCTTGATCTGTGCGTTGCAACACTGGAATTTCCCCACTGTGGGACTAATAAAGGCATATCTTATCTTATCTTATCTAAACTCATTCCTTTACTACACGCGGTTTATATTGAATCTTTGGCACATGGTTCTCTTCCATTTACATTGAGACAAGCATCTATTAATGTTCTCCTAAAAAAAGATAAGGACCCGGATGTATGTACTTCCTACAGACCCATTTCGCTTATGAATGTGGATGCTAAAATTCTGGCCAAAGCATTAGCTTCCCGTCTAGAAAAGGTTCTTCCAGTTATAATTTCTAAAAAACAGACGGGTTTTATAAAAGGACGTCAACTATTTTTCAATGTACGGTCCTTGCTTAATATAATTTATTCTAATGAAAATACAAATACTCCCGAAGTAGTTATATCTGTTGACACTGAAAAAGCTTTTGATAGAGTTGAGTGGCGCTATTTATTTGTGGTTCTGAGAAAATTTGGCTTTGGAGAAAAGTTTTTGTCTTGGATACGTCTTCTATATACATCACCATGCGCCAATATTATTACTAATAATGTTAAGTCGAATTATTTTGTTCTGAACAGAGGCTGCAGGCAGGGCTGTCCCCTATCACCGCTTCTATTTGCACTTGCGATAGAGCCCTTATCGATTCATTTAAGAACCTCTCCAGTTTTTTCTGGAATTACTCGATGGCATACAGAATTCAAGCTTTTGCTGTATGCTGATGATCTGCTGCTGTATGTGTCTAACCCGAAAAAGGTGTTCTTGAATATCCTTTCTTTCTTCCATAGATTTGGCTCAATCTCAGGTTATAAAATTAATGTATCAAAGAGTGAGTGTTTCCCAGTCAATAAGCTGGCTACAAAATTTAACCCATCAGAAATCCCTTTTAAATTTAGTCCATCTGGATTTAACTATCTGGGTGTCCACATAGCTAAATCATACAAATCCTTATATTCTGCAAATTTCACGCCTTTGATGGCCGAGATAAAATCAGATTTTCAAAGGTGGGCTTCTCTCCCTCTTACTCTAATTGGGAGAATCAATACCGTTAAAATGAATGTTTTACCAAAATTCTTGTTTTTGTTTCAGTGTCTGCCTATCTTCTTGCCCAAACATTTTTTCAAATTAATTGATTCTACAATCTCAAATTTTTTATGGAATGGAAAAACTCCCAGAGTCAGACTAAAAATTCTTCAAAATTGCAAATTTGATGGTGGTCTTTCTCTCCCCAATTTTCAATACTATTATTGGGCAGTGAACGTGACTAGAATTGCATATTGGACGAAATCCACTAATGTGTCTTGGTGTCAAATAGAAACGAGGTCGTGTTCTCCTGCATCACCTCTTGCTTTGTTAACTGGTCCGACATCTCTCAACCCCTCTGGCCTTACCTGTAACCCTGTGGTTGCTTCTACTCTCAAAATATGGCTCCAGTTTAGAAAGCACTTTAAATTTACAACCCCCTCCACATTGACACCATTATTGAGAAATCACATGTTCAAACCCACTTTCACTGATACAGGTTTTGTATCATGGTATGATAAAGGGCTGAAATGTTTCTATAAGGATGGTGTATTTTACTCATTTGCAGATTTGACTCGAGACTTCAGTCTCCCACCATCTCATTTCTTTAGATATTTTCAGGTGAGGAGTTGTGCCAGGTCATTATTTGTGGACTTTCCCCAACTCCCTCCTGATCAGCTTTGGACTGGGTTGCTTCAGTTGAATCCTTCAAAGAAATCACTTATTTCCAAAATATACAACACTGTTATGTCATATGATGATTATCTGGCCATCAAAATGAGAGAGGCATGGGAGCGGGAACTGGGAATGGTTTTTGATGATGGCTGGTGGGACTCTGTCTTGAAATTTATTCATAAGACTACCATTTGTGCCCGATTGACCCTTATACAGTTTAAGGTAGTTTACAGATGTCATTACTCCAAAGCAAAGCTAGCAAGGATCTTCCCAGCCACGTTGGATGTCTGTGACAGATGCGGAGGGTCACCTTGTAACCTCACACACGTTTTTCTCTTGTCCGGCCCTAACAAATTTTTGGCAACGTTATTTTGATTCTCTGTCAAAAATTTTCTCAAAAACAATTATAGTTTCTCCCCAACTGGCTATTTTTGGGATGAAGATCACATTAATTATTCAAATTTACAGCTACAGGTTTTGGCGTTCACCTCGTTGATAGCTAGACGGCTTCTCCTACTCAATTGGAAATCTTCAATAGCTCCTTCCAGCACACATTGGCTTAACGATGTTATGTCTTTTTTGAAAATAGAAAAAAATGGTACTCTAAAAAGGGCAATGTCAATATATTCTTCAAGAAGTGGCAATCATTTATTGACTTTTTTAGGACTGCTCCATTTTCCTCCTAGCCTCCTTGTTTTTTTTTTATTTTTTATTTATTTATTTTTAATATTTTATTTTATTTTATTATATATTAGCACTTTATTTATGTATTTATTTATTTATTTATTTATTTATTATTATTATTATTATTATTTTTTTTTTTTTTTTCACTTTTATTGAACATCCACTTCCAGTTTTTTTAATGTATGCAATTTTGTATTTTGTTTTTCCTTGTTTTGGTGTGTATTTGTACTTTGTTTAAAAAAAAGCGTATGTACATACTTTTGTACTGCACAATGTTTGCTTATATTTGTGTGTACATCAATAAAAACATATGAAACAAAAAAAAAAGAATATTGGCCAAATATATCTGGCAGAATAAAAGGGCAAGAATTAAATATAAAACATTGCAGTTAATGAAGGAGAAGGGAGGCATTGGTCCACCTGGTCTTTGGGATTATTTCTATGCAGCTCAACTAAGACCTTTAATCTGTCTATGCTCACCAAACTATTCTTCAGGATGGAAAGATGTTGAAGGTATTTGTAGGAGACACTTATCTGGGCACAGTGTGGATGTGTGCGTGGGGTCACGTGAGTGTGGGTGTGTGCGGGCGTGGAAAGGGAATAAAGGAGGGCACACTCACCTGGGTAGGGAGAGGTGAGGTTGGATTTGGGTAGCCACAATTTTTGTTGACTGCTTTTGCTTTATTTCCGGGTTTAGTTTTCAGTCCAGTATTCATCCTGTAATATCCTGTCACTCATTTTATTAAACGCCGTAAACGTACTTTCGGATCAAGGGTTTCTTTGTTTTACATCGCATTCAGCGCGTCACCTTTTCCTGGACCCAGTTCAGCCTCTTAAGCGGCTTTTAAGGAACCGAGGCATCGTAGCCGCTATAGTTGTCAACAGAAAAAGGCGATCTACGAAGAGCATCAGCGCGCATCCAAACGCCAAACAAACAAACAAAGAAACGGGGCTCAAGCAGGAGAAACCGGAGCAGCTAAGTGCACCACAACATGCATGAAATCAGTGAAATACAGGTAAGCTTACCTGTTAAATGTTGTGGATCGAGGAATCCGATTGACGTGCGAAGGCCTTGTAGTAGCCGGCTGAATTTTATGAATGAAGCGGGTTGTAATCGATGCACTGTTGGAGGCGCTCTCTCTCCACGCTTGAAACAAAGGCTGTGTTGGATTTACTCGTGGATGTTGTCTGGATGCTTTGTTGTTGAATTGTTCGAAATAAAATGCAATGTTCACGGATTTTAATGAAGTTTTAAAGTTGTTGTTTATAAATAAAATAAAAGGTAACAAATAAAGTTGAAACAAAATGAGTGAAACTGGTAACCCTGCGCAATGCCCAAATATGGAACGAGAAAAAAGAGAAATAAAAATGACGGTCAAAGCACTTGGAAATAAAGTTGAACAACTTCAAAATGAACGCAAAACAGCTGTCAATAAAATGAAAGCGCTTATACCACAAATGAAAGGTGAAATGAAAACAAAGGAAAATGCCCCGCAAATCCAAATACATCTGTCCAACTTAAAGGCTCTGCATGAAAAGGCCACTTTCCTACACAATGAGAAACTGGAAAGTCTCACCTGTGAGTGCGCCTGACTTCACGTCATTCGAATCTATTGTGGCACAAATATCAGGACCTACACCAACAATTATTGCGATGGTTTACCGGCCACCCAAGCCAAATCCAGATTTTTTAACTGACTTTGCTTCTTTTCTCACTCACCTTTCATCTCTCTCCCCAAACATTTTAGTACTGGGTGATTTTAATATTCATGTGGACAATTCTAACAGTGTTATCACCAAAGATGTTTTATCCTGCTTGGACAGTTTTGGACTTCATCAGTATATTCATTTTCCTACTCACTCAAAAGGGCACATTTTGGACTTGCTCTGCTGTTCTGGACTCACACCTTATAACTGTAAATCCACTGACCTTCCCATTACTGACCACATGTTAATATCTTTTAATATAAAGTTTTCTCTGTCTAAAATTAACATACCACACACTATATCTTTCCGCAATATCAAAAACATTGACATTACAACACTTTCCTCTTCCATCACCACCTTACCCCTCCCAGGCAGGTTATGTTCTCCGGATGATCTTGTTCATTTTTACAATACCAATCTGCAAAATATTTTTAATTCTCTGGCCCCCATCAAATCCAGAACAGTCACCTTCTCTCTTTCAGCTCCCTGGTTCACTTCTGAACTTTGTCAGCTCAAGGCCAGGGGCCGTCAAATCGAACGCCTGTACAGAAAAACAGGCCTCACTATTCACAAGGAAATATATATTAACCCTATTCATCATTACAAAGACTCCATAAACACTGCCAAATCAACCCATTTTTCTAAATTAATCACCAATAGTAAAGGGAACTCAAAAACCCTCTTTTCCATTATCAATAACAGCACACAATCTCCCAACCTTTTCCCTGCTCATCTTCTCTCCAATGATTTTTGCAATTCCATTATGTCTTTCTTTAACGACAAAATACACAAGATTCATGATCAAATAACTCTCAATGCAAGTAGCCCATCATTTATTACAGTCCCCTGCACCTCTCCCCCCTCCACATTTTCACAGTTTATTCTTCCTTCAGTTACTGAAATATCAGCCCTGGTCCATAAATCCAAACCTTCAACCTGTAGATTAGACCCCCTCCCCACTTCCCTGGTTAAAGCCTGTCTTCCTTCTCTCATCTCCTTAATAACCTCTATCCTACATTCCTCTCTGATCACTGGCATTGTACCCTCTTCATTCAAAACTTCAGAAATCACTCCAATCATCAAAAAACCTGGTACAGACCCAACAGATTTTAATAACCTGCGCCCCATATCCAATCTCCCATTTCTTTCAAAAATACTCGAAAAAATTGTCGCTTCTCAACTTGACTCTTACCTCACTGAAAATAAACTGTATGAACAATTTCAATCCGGTTTCAGACCCCTCCATAGTACCGAAACAGCCTTAATTAAAATCACAAATGATCTTCTACTTGCTGCAGACAATGGACTCATAACAATACTCATTTTACTGGATTTAAGTGCAGCTTTTGACACAATCACTCACACCACCCTCATTGACAGACTTATTTCTATTGGTATCTCACACACACCTCTCCACTGGTTCATCTCATATCTTTCCACCCGCTCTCAGTACATCCAACTTGGCACATATTCCTCCCAGCACTACCCTCTTTCCTCAGGTGTTCCCCAAGGCTCAGTCCTTGGCCCCCTTCTATTCATCATCTATCTCCTTCCCCTTGGTCACATTTTCAGAAAACACAATATACATTTCCACTGTTATGCAGATGACACCCAGCTCTATATCTCCTCCAAACCATCCAACATCCTCCCACCCTCCTCCCTCACCCACAAATCCTGGTTCTCCTCCAATTTTCTAAAACTAAACAGCAATAAAACTGAAGTCCTACTAATTGGCACAAAATCTACATTACACAAAATAGACAGCCTTTCAATCACTATTGACAATTCCTCCATCTCTCCCTCCCCTCAGGTAAAGAGCTTGGGTGTCACCCTGGACAGCACTCTTTCATTCCAGTCACACATCAACAATATCACACGCACTGCCTACTTTCACCTCAGAAACATCAACCGTCTCTCAATCAATCAATCAAATTTTATTTATAAAGCGCTTTTCATACAAAAATGTAACACAAAGTGCTTTACAGTGATTAAAAACAACCCCACATTTCCTTCCACCCACCCAACCAGCCCCAGAGCTGCCTGACCCCACACAACCAAGCAACCCAAACAGTAAGACACACATACATGCATGCGCACACACACACGCACACACACACACACACACACACACACACGCACACGCACACGCACACGCACACACACACACACACACACGCATACATACTCTCTAACATGCTAAAATACATAAAACTACACATAGTAAAATGTGAGGCTGAATACAGGCGAACCAGCTGAGAAAGCACCACCAGAGGAGCCGTCTACACCAGGAGCAGAGAGTCGTCCACCTCCACCAGGAACCGCCACAGGGCCCCCGGAGAGAAGAGGCCCAAGCACCGTCCCTCCACCAGGAGTCCACGGGACAGACCCCGGCAGCCGCGGCCGACCACTGCTCCCGGTGAAGAGAGCTCCTGCAGAGGAAACACTGGAAAACCTAAAAATGATAAAAGAATATGAGTTCAAGCTAAAAATAAATGAATAAAATATGAATAATAAAACAAGTAAAAGTATAAAATTTCAATTAAAGGCCAAGCTAAACAGGTGGGTCTTGAGCCTACTCTTAAAAACATGAACGTTCTCTGCAGCCCTGAGGTCCTCCGGCAGGCTGTTCCATAGACGAGGGCCATAGTGCTGGAAAGACGCCTCTCCGTGAGTGTGTGTCCTGACTTTGGGAATGACCAGGAGCCTGCTGCCGGAGGAGCGCAGGGTCCGCGAGGGTTCATAAGGTAAAAGCAGTTCTGAAAGATAAGAAGGCCCAAGACCATTAAGACATTTAAAGACCAGTAAAAGAACTTTAAAATCGATCCTGAAACTCACAGGGAGCCAATGCAGTGATTTTAAAACCGGTGTAATGTGGTCCCGACCTCTGGTCCTAGTCAGGACACGAGCTGCTGAATTTTGTAATAATTGTAAACCTGAAATACACCAGAGAGTAGGGCATTACAGTAGTCTATTCGACTGGTGATAAAAGCATCAGTGTCTCCGTGTTGGCCCGAGAAAGAATGGGGCGGACTCTGGCTATGTTTTTTAGGTGATAGAAACCGATTTTTGTGATGTTTTTAATGTGTGGGATAAAAGTCAGCTCAGAGTCAAAAATGACGCCCAGGTTTTTCACTTGAGAAGATGGGTTAAAAGACTGTGCTTGTAATTTGGGTAAAAGTTTGTCTCTCTGGGCCTCAGGACCGATGACTAAAACCTCAGTTTTGTCCTGGTTAAGCTGGAGAAAGTTTTCTGCCATCCAGGATTTGATATCCAGAATACAGTTAAAAAGAGCATCCATTGGCCTGGTGTCGTCAGGAGACATGGAGATGTAAAGCTGCGTATCATCTGCATAACTGTGGAAGTTGATTCCATGTTTCCTGATGACACCACCAAGAGGGAGCATGTACAAGTTAAAAAGCACAGGGCCTAAAATGGAACCCTGGGGCACACCACATGTGATTCTATGGACCTTGGAGGAGCATGTGTCTACACTCACCATAAATGTTCTGTCTGTGAGATAGGATGTGAACCATTTGTGAACAGCACCGGAGAGGCCGAGATGTTTTAGGCGAGTTAAAAGAATAGTGTGGTCTACTGTGTCAAAGGCAGCGCTCAGATCCAGTAGAACCAACACAGTCACCTTTTGTGAATCGTAATTTATTCTAAAATCATTTAAAATCTTTGCCAAGGCAGTCTCGGTGCTGTGGTTCACCCTAAAACCAGATTGAAATTTTTCCAGAACGTTGTAATCATCTAAAAAATCATTTAGTTGGATAAAAACAAGTTTTTCTAAAATTTTGCTTAAAAATGGTAAGTTAGACACTGGTCGGTAGTTGTTAAAATCATTAAAATCTAAATTGCTCTTCTTCAGCAGGGGCCTCACCACTGCCGCTTTGAAGGCAGTGGGAAAGACCCCTGTCTGAAGAGAACAATTCATCATGATTAAAAGCTCATCCCTAAAAGATCCATAAAAAGACTTAAAAAATGGGGTGGGAATTGGATCTAAAAGACACGTGGTGGGCCTCACTGAGGAGAAAACTTTGTCAAGCATCTCAGCATTAACCAGGACAAAACTGTCCAGTGTTTCCTCTGGTGCAGACAAACACTCAGATGTGTTAAAAACAGAGCTTTGACAAGATAAAATATCACATCTGATAGTGTTTATCTTTCCCATGAAGTGGTCTGCAAACTGCTCACAGAGAGAGTCAGTGGGTGTTAAGTAAAACGTGCTAAAATCAGGGTTTAAAATGTTGTCTATGGTCGAGAAGAGAATTTTTGGATTATTTTTGTGGTTGGTGATTATTGTGGAGAAGTAATGGTTTCTTGCGTTTCTTATTGCATTATTGTATGTTCGTTGTTTATTGGTGAATAATTGGTGGTTTATTGTCGTTTTGTTTTTTCTCCATCTACGTTCGGCCCTCCTGCACTCTCTCTTGTATTTTCTCAATTCTTCATTTGTCCATGGAGGTTTTAATTTTGTTTTGATGTTTTTTGTTTGAAGTGGAGCAACTAGATCTAGAGTTGACCGTAGTCTACTGTTAAAATGGTCAGTAATAAAATCACAGGGGGCAGGTAAAACCACTGAGGGATTTTTATCTAAAACATCAATAAAATTTGCAGCCACTTCAGGGGTCAGACGGCGCTTCCTCACAGTTCTCACAGAGGTCTCCCGCTGGATAAAACCAGTGATATTAAAAAACACACAGTAGTGGTCAGACACAGCCAAGTCAACAACAGAGGACACACTAGTGGTCAGGCCATAGGTGATGACCAGATCCAGAGTGCGCCCCCTGTTGTGAGTCGGCTGTGTGACGTGCTGGGTAAAATCCATAAAATTAAGAACATTTAAAAATTCATTTACAACAGGGTCTAAAAGGTTATCTATGTGCAAGTTAAAATCACCGGTTATAATAATCATATTAAATGAATTATGTAAAATAGATAAAAACTCAGAAAACTCACTGATAAAAAGGTTGCATTTTTTTGGTGGTCTGTATACTGTAACACATAAAATTTGGGGGTTGCTAAAAACAATTGAGTGATGTTCAAAACTTGTAAAATTGTTCAATAAAATAGGTTTGGTGGCCAGAGTGTTTGAACATATAGAAGCAGTGCCACCTCCCCTTTTACCATTTCTAGTTGAAAATGCAAAGTTAAAAGTGGGTGGTGAGGCCTCTGTGAGAACAACTGGTGCATCTGCACCCAGCCATGTTTCAGTTAAAAAGAAGCAGTCAAGTTTGTGGTCTAAAATCAGGTCATTCACAATAAAAGACTTGTTCAGCAGAGAGCGGACATTTAAAAGGGCCATTTTTAAAGTTATTGGGGACTGGGTAACTAGCGGAATTTGTGGTGAATGTGCTTTTGGAAGAGATCTGAGATTATTGATGTTGGCAGTAGATTTATGAAAAGTTTTATTCTTATGCCGCTCTCTGCTGATCACGGGAATTAACTGTTGATTGTTTTGTCATGCTTCTTCTAGGGTGAGTTCAATGTTGTATGAGAGGAGATGGGATTCGAGGATGTTGGGGTGTAGGCGGTCCTTTTTAAAAAGTTCAGGTCTCTTAAAAAATATCATAAAATTGTCCACGTAGGGGATTTTATTGTCTCTACAGTAACTTTTGAGCCAAACGTGTAATGCTCTTAGACGGCTGAACTTCTCATCTCCAAAGCGAGGTGGTGCAAAAGGTCCAGAGATGGCACACTGTTTGTTTAAACTGTGGATTTTAGTGATGAGGAGTTTGAAGTTATCTTTGAGTGTTTCTGACTGCTGCAATTTAAGATCGTTTGTTCCAACATGAATGACTACTGTTGACACTGTGGGCTGATCGTGCAAGGTGGTAGGGGCGGAGTGTATGATGTCCTTCACGAGAGCACCTGGGTGACAGGAGGTGTGGCCTTTGTTTACCTTCACGTGCCGGACCATGGAAGAGCCGAGAATTAACACGGACGGGTTTGGCCTGGACGCCGGGGCCAAGGGCACCGCAGAGGTGTGAGCCGGGCTCCGCGAGGCGGCAGGGTCAGGAGCGGGACCATCTCCTCGCTCACATCGAGCGGTCGGGGTCGACGTGCGCGAGGAGGGAGCGGAGGCCCCTCTGCGCTCACGCGAGGCGGTCGGGGCACGCGCACGCGGAGAGGGGGCAGCGGGTTCTCCCCCGACACGCTGAGCGGACGGACCCGGCATGTGCGAGGTGGAGTCTCCAAGCGCTGCAGAACCTCCGGGCGGCACCGGGGCCGCAGTTGGGGGAGACCTGGACAGCAGCGGAAACTCACTCCCGTGCAAGTTACCCAAGGCTGGTGGCGATGCGCCAATGGCCATGCCCCGCGCTCCGGGGCGATCTGATTGTGGAGCCGGGGTGAAATGCAACCGGCCCTTGTAAATTTGGGGCAGCGGGGGAAAATCCTCATGATCCAGGACATTAAATTTATTTGACAGAGCTGCATCTATAGCGGAAGAGGAGCAGGACGACCGATTTACTCGCTTACCCCGTCCGCAGCCATTACGGGCCACAACAATCCAAGGATCTGGCCGGACTGGAGTAGAACTGATTGGGGCTTTAGGTCCAGTCCCTCGCTGAGGACAATAGTGTTCGCCTGTACCTGTAGTTGGAACGCTGGGGTCAGACGGTGAGGGCTGGTGCTCAGAGGCGTCTCCGGAGCAGTGGACCGTGTCTGCCAGCTGGGCGCTGTTGGCGGTGGCCCGAGTCTTGCCCAGGACGATATCCAGGTCACTCTCCACTCGGCTTTCAAACATGGATATGCGTTGTTCCAGTTCAGCCATCCTCTGATTGAGGACGGTGCAGCTGTCACAGCTGGATGTAGAGGTGAGTGGGTGCATGGCTCACCTGTAGCCACGCAGCCTGTGGCCTACTGGTGCGCTCTCTCTGGCTAGCTTAATATTACTGTACGTGCTAGAGGTTAAAACAGGGGTCCAGGTAATAACCGAAGTCAAACGCTGCCTCGATATTTATTATATCCCTCTATAAGATGTTTTAGTTATGAATTAAAACTATTTGTTTAGGAAACGATCTGACTAGCGAAAACAGACGCCGACGCATGCGCAATGCTAACGACCAATATGTTAGCATTGCGCATATTGGTCGCAATGCTAACATCTCTGTCCCTCACTCACCCCTCACACAGGTCGTCTCTGTCCCTCACTCACCCCTCACACAGCCGCCATCCTTGTCAATAGCCTGGTCACTTCACGTCTCGATTACTGTAATTCTCTGTTGTATGGTCTCCCCCCAAAAAGTATTCACAAACTACAACTTCTCCAAAACTCTGCAGCTCGGATTATCACCAAAACCCCCTCTATTCACCATATCACCCCGGTCTTGCAGCAACTTCACTGGCTCCCTGTTCAATATCGCATTCAATTCAAAATCTTACTCCTCACATTCAAGTCCATCCATAACCTGGCTCCTCCTTATCTCACAGAACTCCTTCATGTCACCACACACACCCGCTCACTCAGGTCCTCCCGCTCCATCCACCTCACAGTCCCTTCTGCTCGGCAGGGCCTTCAGCCGCTCTGCTCCCCATCTATGGAACTCACTCCCCCCAGACCTCCGGAACATTGAATCATTACCCATTTTTAAATCCAGACTCAAAAGTCATCTTTTTAAAATAGCTTACCCCACTTGCTGATTGTTATACTTTACTTGTATTTGCATTGTCCATTTTCTCTGTTTTATTTAGTATTTATTGCCTGTTTTATTGTTTGTCTTTGTACGGTGACCTTGAGTGTCAAGAAAGGCGCCTTGAAATAAAATGTATTATTATTATTAAAAGTGTTAAATGTGCACAGCATTTGGACAGCCAAGAAAATCTTTGTCCATTATTTTATTTTATTTTATTTTATTTTATTTTATTTTATTTTATTTTATTTTATTTTATTAATTATATTATATTATATTATATTATATTTTGGGAACGCAGGACTACAGGTTTAGAAGAAGCCTAAAGGACAATTTCTTTGTGTTTCCTTGAGAAAACAATGTCTCTAAATATCTGTCACATTCTTTTTTTTTTCTTTTTTTTTTTTTTTTTACAACTGTAGAGATAAGGATTCATTCATCTTCTCCTTTTTTTCTAAAACATTTGAAGCTCAAGATATCACATGTGCAGAGCTGGCATAATAATATAGCAAAGAGTTTGGGACCAAAAAGCGTTGACCTTGTGCGGTGCCTATGGCAATTCAAGGTCAGCGCCCCGCCCACGCTAAGTGTGTTGCTACCTGTCCCCTCCCTCCCGCTATCTAATGTGAGTATTGTGGGGCCAAGGTGATTGTGCAACAGTTGGGATACAAACCCGCTCATTTGGCTTATTGGCCGCGGGCCGGGGTGACACAGCGCTAACCGCTCCCCGCTACTCTACAGCTGTGCCACCCAATAATGAGAAAAATGACGAGTTCTATTTAAAGGCCTCCCGCTGTCCTTAATCTTGGGTCATGGTTCAAACGTTCCAAATTACAGGGACAACACAGGCGCATTTTCCCGACCTTGATTTCATCAAAAAATGCGGTCGGCATTTGTATTTTTGAGTTTAATCCTAATTATTGGGCATTTTCCACAAGTTTAGCTCTTGTTGACACTATGGTTGCTAGGCAAGAGTTATGGAATTGCCTCCACTATCCAAATCTAGGCAGAACATAAGATTTTCAAAAGGAAATAAACCTCTGTCATGTGATCAAGGACTCATTTTCAACTTAACAGCTACCTTTTACCCTGTCTTTCTGGATATTTCACTTTACCCATGCAAACACCATTAAACTGGTGGCTTGATTCTTCAATTATTTACACATTTCAAATGCTCATCAAATTATTCCTATCTTTTATTGGGTAGGTAGCTTCAATTAAGCTCATTGTTTCCTTGCTCCAGTATAAAGTAATGGCATTTCTAGGCCACTAATCATTTTTCATGGACATTCAAACTCTCCAAACCCTAACCCTGGAAAAGTCATGCTCTTAAGTTGCAACTTTGTTTTGATGTTCAAATAGGGTGAGCGCCATCTCTTCTCTCATGTTATTCTGGACATTTCGCTTATGTTTCGTAAAGCCCATCGCTTACATTCTCGAATCTTGCCTGGAACAAATTGCTGTAGTTCCTACAGTTTTTTTTTTTTTTTTTAAATCATTTTTATTGTTTACAAATTGTTGCTTTCACATATTACATGTCATAACTGTAGATTGCAATGCATTGTGGGACAGAAAATCATGACAGTTAGTAGGAACTTTTTCTACAACAGCCTGCTGTAAATGACAGATAGTTTGTGCTTTACTGTAGATGGGAGGATATTCCATGTAACAGGAGGAGCAGTGAACACGTGAGGGAGTGAGGAGGAGCATATCATAAACCACATGCTCCTTACTAGAGCTGTAGCCTAAATCATGAAGCCAAAACTATAAACTCCTGGCTCATGTACGGACTACATTAAAGCAGTGGGCTAATGGGGTTATTTTATTGAAAAGTTTAGTTTTATTTAGCAAGTCATTTTTTAATTCACAAAGTTAAATGAAAAGTTGTTTATTTCTGAGATCTACAGTAGTAAAACACAGAACTCTATAGTGTATTATTCATGCAAATAAAAGTTGTGAGCATTAATAGCAATGATTTTATGTTTTAATTCAATGTTAATGGTATATTTAGAGTTTTAATGGAGTCCAAAATCAAAAATCCAATTGAATCGTGACTTAAGTGAACAGTCCCATCCCTAATAGAGTTACGCCTGCTCCAAGCTCTGGAGCTTTGCTTATATTTTGTGGAGGAGTCTTTTAGCTACAGCTACTCATAGAGACCCTGCTCCCCCACCAAGAATATGACAAAAGAAATGTATACTGCTACTCAGAACTGTATGCTCTAACTAATTTAACTAACAGCATGCTTCATTTTGTTTGCCCTTTTCCTGTTTAGATGATAAGAGAAAAAGATGGACAGATGAAGAAAAGGCGGCTGTGAAGAGACACCTCTGTAACTACATGAAAACGGGACAGATCCCGGGGAAAGAGGCCTGCACCAGAGCTCTACAGGCCGAAAAAGGCGTGAAAAAATTTGTGTACAAAACAATTGTTTCTCTAAAAAAAAGAGCTGCCACTAGGCAGTTACGAGCTTTTCATTTTATCAGTCGATCATTTTGTACATGTTCATCCAAACAGCATAAAATGTTGTGAGGAGGAGGCTTTTTGGGTGATGTTGAATGAAGCCGTCCATATGTCAAGGTGGAGCGCCGCGCTCCGGAGAAAACCCAAAATCACCTATAAATTGCCACAATATATATTAGTGATTTAAAAAGACAACACAGATCAGACAAGTGAATTTTACTTGTACAAGGGAGCTCTGAGACAAGCTGCACCGCTGAGCTGTGTTCACCAGAGTCTCATCCGCTTCTCCACTTGCATCAGGTTTTATTTCACAGTTACAGAGATAATACATGATCATCATATTTTGGTATTTCCGGTTCCCCCCGCCCACCTTGCCTTAACTCCCCTTATCTTGCTTTCGTGTACCAGGCCGTACCTCGGCCTTGCAGCTGCGGCCTTGAGTAGACACAGTTGCAGTTATGATTTAGCAGACACAGTATTTTTCCACTCAAAGACAACTTCCCGTCACAGCACAGCACACTTTGATAACATATATTTACAATTCTATAACACCATACACTGTGTTCATCAAATTGTTACATTCATATTGTTAAATGTGTTAAATGTGCACAGCATTTGGACATCCAAGAAAATCTTTGTCCATTATTTTTAAATTTTATTTTATTATATTTTTTTTTTTTTATTGGGGGGGGGCTCTTTCTTTTCAAACTCTTCAGCTCTAAATATTGATATAAAATATTAAAATTCTTAATATTTTAACCCTTTAAATTAAATTTTTATTTTGAATCTGCAGATTATTTTGAGCTCTTTTATTACACGTTTATCATTGAGTATACAGTGTGCGAATGAAAACCATAAAGGCTAGTTTATGGATTTCGCTTCCATGAAAACGTAATACATGCATTTTAATATAAATTTCATATGCATAAAAATATATATACATATACATATAAATAAAATAAATGCATGTGTTGTTTTCATTTCCATTTCTGCTCTAGACCAGCTATAGACCTGGATTAGGCTTGGTTTAGACTTGCTTTAGTCTTGACTTAGACCTGGTTTATTTAGAACTTGTTTAGACCTAAAAGTCCTAGTCCTGGTTTAGACCTGCTTTAGTCCCCCTTAGGCCTGGTTTAGTCTTGGTTTAGATCTGGATTAGTCCTAATTTAGACCTAATTTTGGCTTAGACCTGATTTAGTCCTGTATGGTCCTTAAGTTGTCCTGATTTAGACTAGCTTTGGACCTTTATTTGCTTTAGACCTTGTTTAGTCCTGGTTCGGTCCTGGTTTAGTTCTGGTTTAGAGTCATACACTTTCAGTCAATGAGAGATCATCCCTCTATATCAGATCTGGACACTGTCCAGCTCCCGGGCCACACACGGCCCTTTGGTTGACTCTGACTGGTTTAAGCTCAGGGCGCACTCACACTAGGACTGTAGAACCGGGCCGTGCTCAACCACGACTGCGTACGGTTCCATGTCCCGCACTCACACCTGCGCAACCAAACCGGGCCGCGGCCCGATGACGTCATCACACGGCGCAGTTTGTTTACAAGTCGCGCAGCAGAGCTAAAGTTTTAGCGGAGAAAATAAGTCCAGCGGCAGAAATATCTATTAAATAATGAGACAGATATGAGTCCTGCTGTGATACGCGCTGCTCCGTGAGTTTATGGAGATAAAAACAGCGCGGCGGAGAGAGGACAGGAGGAGTGAGGACAGGAGGAGAGAGGACAGGAGGAGTGAGGACAGGAGGAGGGAGGACAGGAGGAGGGAGGACAGGAGAAGGGAGGACAGGAGGAGAGAGGACAGGAGGAGAGAGAACAGGAGGAGAGAGGACAGCGGGAGACAGGACAGGAGGAGGGAGGACAGGAGGAGAGAGGACAGGAGGAGTGAGGACAGGAGGAGAGAGGACAGGAGGAGTGAGGACAGGAGGAGAGAGGACAGGAGGAGTGAGGACAGGAGGAGAGAGGACAGGAGGAGAGAGGACAGGACTCCTCCTGTCCTCTCTCCTCCTGTCCTCACTCCTCCTGGACAGGAGGAGTGAGGACAGGAGGAGAGAGGACAGGAGGAGTGAGGACAGGAGGAGAGAGGACAGGAGGAGTGAGGACAGGAGGAGTGAGGACAGGAGGAGAGAGGACAGGAGGAGTGAGGACAGGAGGAGAGAGGACAGGAGGAGAGAGGACAGGAGGAGAGAGGACAGCGGGAGACAGGACAGGAGGAGGGAGGACAGGAGGAGGGAGGACAGGAGGGAGGACAGGAGGAGAGAGGACAGGAGGAGGGAGGACAGGAGGGAGGAGGACAGGAGGGAGGACAGGAGGAGAGAGGACAGGAGGAGAGAGGACAGCGGGAGACAGGACAGGAGGAGGGAGGACAGGAGGAGAGAGGACAGGAGGAGAGAGGACAGGAGGAGGGAGGACAGCGGGAGACAGGACAGGAGGAGGGAGGACAGGAGGAGGGAGGACAGGAGGGAGGACAGGAGGAGAGAGGACAGGAGGAGTGAGGACAGGAGGAGGGAGGACAGGAGGAGAGAGGACAGGAGGAGAGAGGACAGGAGGAGTGAGGACAGGAGGAGAGAGGACAGCGGGAGACAGGACAGGAGGATGGAGGACAGGAGGAGAGAGGACAGGAGGAGGGAGGACAGCGGGAGAGAGGACAGGAGGAGGGAGGACAGGAGGAGGGAGGACAGGAGGAGGGAGGACAGGAGGAGGGAGGACAGGAGGAGTGAGGACAGCGGGAGGGAGGACAGCGGGAGACAGGACAGGAGGAGTGAGGACAGGAGGAGAGAGGACAGCGGGAGACAGGACAGGAGGAGGGAGGACAGGAGGAGGGAGGACAGCGGGAGACAGGACAGGAGGAGGGAGGACAGGAGGAGGGAGGACAGCGGGAGAGAGGACAGGAGGAGAGAGGACAGGAGGAGGGAGGACAGCGGGAGAGAGGACAGGAGGAGGGAGGACAGGAGGAGTGAGGACAGGAGGAGTGAGGACAGGAGGAGGGAGGACAGGAGGAGGGAGGACAGCGGGAGACAGGACAGGAGGATGGAGGACAGGAGGAGAGAGGACAGGAGGAGGGAGGACAGCGGGAGAGAGGACAGGAGGAGGGAGGACAGGAGGAGGGAGGACAGGAGGAGGGAGGACAGGAGGAGTGAGGACAGCGGGAGGGAGGACAGCGGGAGACAGGACAGGAGGAGTGAGGACAGGAGGAGTGAGGACAGCGGGAGACAGGACAGGAGGAGGGAGGACAGGAGGAGGGAGGACAGCGGGAGTGAGGACAGGAGGAGGGAGGACAGGAGGAAGGAGGACAGGAGGAGGGAGGACAGGAGGAGAGAGGACAGGAGGAGGGAGGACAGGAGGAGGCGTGAGGACAGCGGGAGATGAGGCTGAAAAACTTTTGTCGCTTCCACAGTCCTGACTGAAGGTAAGCGCGGATTCACCGTATGTTTTGGAGCGACTTTATTCACCGTTTTCCTCCTATGAGTAACACACACACGCACACACACACACACACACACACGGCTCATATAGTAAAGTCGTGCGTGTACGCGTGCATAAGCAACTGTGCCATGCTTTTGCCCACTTCCTTTAACCGGGCCAAACACGGTTCACACTGGACAAACGTACCCCGCTTTAGGGGCGATTCATGCTTGGGCACTGATCTAAAGTCCTAGTGTGAGTGCACCCAGACTATTACAAAATAAACATAATTATATATATGAAGTGAAGAAGTGAGTTAAGCATTTTGGCCCTCCACAATATTGACAGTGAGCGGAGGCAGCCAATCAGCACACTCCACAGTCCAGCAGCGGGAATCTTGTGTGCTCTGTTGCCATGCTCTATCTGTGTCAGGAGCAGAGTCAGGGCCCTATTCTGTTTAGTCTGGAATAGTCCTGAGTTAGTCCTGGTTGAGAACTGGTGTAGTTCTGTTTTTGAACTGGTTTAGTTCTGTCTTGGTTCTGTTTCAGACCAACTGGATAAGTCCTAATTTAAACCTAGTTTAGATCTGATTTTGTCCTAGACCTGTTTTAGTTCTGATTTTGTCGTAGTCCTGGTTTAAATCTACTTTAGTACTTGATTTTTGTATTACATTTGGCAAAGTCCTGGTTTGGTCCCGATTTTGTCTTAGGCCTGGTTTAGGCCTGCCTTTAGTTCTCATTTCTGCTTAGACCTGGTTTAGTTTTGGTTTAGTCCTTCCTGCTTTAGTCCAGCTTTAGACCTGATTATGGCTTAGACCAGGTTCAGACCCGATTTAAAATTGGTTTTGTTCTGTTTTGGACAGGTTTAAGAGCCGGTTTAGACCTGAATAAATCCTAGTCCTAGTTTAGACCTGTTTAATCCTGCATTAGCCCTGGTTTAGTCGTTGTTTGGTCTTGGTTTGGATCTGGATTAATTGAGCTTTAGAAGTGATATAGTCCTGCTTGAGACCCATTTTAGCTATGGTTTAATGCCTGCTTTAAATCAGCTGTACACCAGCTTTAAAATGTATCTGACTACTACATTACCATATTACAATTTAAATTGTTCATTTGAACTTTCTTCCGATGCCTCGTGGAAAGTCGTTCCGTCGCTCCCGGGCAGCTAAGAAGAGGATGGCGGAGCGGCAGCAGCCTGCTGTTTCCGAGCATTCTCCTCGTAGAGCTGATGATGGAGATTCTAAAAGTATGCACAATAAATCTCTACCTTTCTGATTTTGTAGTTTCTGCTCTATATAAATAAGTTATAATACTACAAATTGTCTAGGGTTTGGCACTGGCTACCGCTACCCAGTGCGTAAATGGCCAAAGTCTCTTTTCACTGGAAAGAGCCACAAGCTGGTCATCCCTCCTGAGGACCCTGACAAGAAGGTAAGTCCTTTTAACTGTAAATGTAGTTTACCAAATCTTAACTTTCTTAAATCTTATTTTTTTCAGTTTGTTCTGGTTGTTGGGGCCTCTCATCTGCGCCACTTCATAGATGGCATTGTTCAGCTACCACAGGGGAAGTTCGCCTTTGGTTTCAGCTCCACCCCGGGAGCTGCAGCCGCGGAGTTTGAGAGGGAGATTGCAAACATAAAGGTGGATCGTACTCCCTCTCTTGTTGTGGTCACCGCTCCCTCCAACAACCTGACGGCCAGCAGGACTATTACTGAGGCTGCAGCCGACTTCGGTCGGTACCTTGCCACCGCTTGCAGCCGCTGGCCAAAGGTACCATATTTCCAAAATTGTTTTCTCCATGCTCTCTTTTAAAAAAAAAGTACTGTGTTGACAAGAGGGTGTTGGGGTAAATACTATTCAGTCAGTTAAGTTGTGTAGATTTACAATTGTTAGACTAGTAATGAATTAAGTTAAGGTGTACACGTTCTCCCCTTTCTTCTCATTAGATAGCCTACAAGTTTAGGACTGGTTTCATCAAGGTGTAACTCTGGTTTTAAACCTTGTTAGATCCTACTATAGTGCTGGTTTAGACTGGTCAAGTCCTTGCTGCTTGAAACAGATTTGATTGCTTTCTACACTCTCATTTTAACAAAATATTTTAACTAAAATATTGTTGTTTTGAGGTCTGTGTCCTGGATTTTCCACCTCGTCTAAATGTTGAGGTGGATGTACAAAATCATCTGCGCCAGGAGTACCATCGTGTTGCGGCACACATGAGTACACGTGTCTTTATGAAATCTTGCTCTGTCTCGCTCTCTCGCTCTCTCGCTCTCGTGTGTGTGTGTGCACGTGCGTGTCTGTGTGTGCGCGTGTGTGTCTGTGTGTGCGTGTGTGCGCGTGTGTGTCTGTGTGTGCGCGTGTGCGTGTGTATATATATATATATATATATATATATATAACAGACAAACATTTTTTTTAATAATTTTTTTTTTTTTACTGAAGGTATCAAGTACTACCCTGCTGCGGAGTACTTTGCGATGGACCGCCTAAACCTGTGGTGTAAGGATGGGGTAAGTAATGTTCTGAAATTCTGAAAAAGTATCTAATATGCAGTGAAAATAATCATTTATAATAATTTTTTTTTTTTTTTTAAATCATTTGCAGGTCCATCTTGAGTGATACTGATGGTGGGATGGACATCGTTGCTCAGTTGCTTTGGACTGTCTCATTCCAACAGTTGGAGATGGCCATGCCTAGTCCATCCCCACAAGCTCCAGTGTCCTCCCCGCCAACCTGGAAGGTCAAGCCAAGGCTGGTCGTGACCAGCCCTGCCCCTCGGCCACGGCCACCCCCTTCTGAATGGATGGAGGTCAGACGGGGAAAAAAGGTGAGGCTAGTGTCTAGTCATAACCTCAGGTTTACTCATGAATTGTTTTGAAGATTGTTTTATTACTGCCCTTGCAGAAGAACCAAACTGGAAGCCCTCCGCACTCCCCAGGGGAGAGGCGGCTGGTTCACCAAGAGCAGGTTTGTTTTGAGTGTGTGGCATTTTGGCAGCACTTCCTTTAATCTTATGATGTATTTAGATCAAACCTAATTTTAACAGGTGGAGTCAGTCTTTTCTATCCCGCTATCCCCAGTCCATTTCAGCACAGCCATTTTGAAAGAGATGGACAAGGTCGTTCCATCTGACCTTGATGCTGTGGAGAGCACTGCCTACTTTCCTGCTGGAAAGAAGGTAAGGTTATTGAGTAAAAATGTTTAATGTAAAATAGAGTGAAATGTTTTTTGATCTGTATTTTATTTATACATTTTAAGGCGACTCGTGTTAGACGCCTTGAAGGGTGAGCCCCTCTGCCACGGCAGCGCCCTTCTGAATGGCCGCTGGTCGGACGGGAAAAGAAGGTGAGACTAATAGTACCTAGTTGTAATGTGAGCCTAATCAGTAATTGTTATTAAGACTGATGTCTAACAGTCTTAATAACAGAAACAGTTGTTAACAGAAACTGTTAACAACTCCATATTGAATCACCTGACCAACTGAAACTGTATTTAAATATGTGTTGTCTCAGAGTAATTTTCATTGTAATTAAGCTCCTCCCTTCAGGCAGATATAAAGCAGTGTCCGCCAGCATCTGACCAGAACTGAAGAAGCAGCTTGGATGAGCTGCGAAACGTATTCAACCAAATAAACTATGTCCAGTTGACAAATTAAATTTTCTCCTTTTTTGCCATGGATTCTACCTGGACGACTGAGGGATTTTACATAGATCTTAAGAACAACTACGAGCCAACCATCGTTGGACTGGTAAGAAAGCTGGAAAAGGACACTAAAAGGTTAGCAGAGAAGAGGAATCATTTACGCTTTAACCTGAGATGTCGACAGAACCAACTTATTCCCAAGGCTTTACAGAAGAAATCACCGGAACCAGGGCATAGGGCAGCCAGGTTAACCCAGCGTTACCTGAGAGGGATGCTCAGCCTTAGAATCAGCCGTCTCAATTATGACATTGAAAACTTAAAATTTGAAATAGACAATTTATTAAACAGATTAACGGTGCTAGTCCCAGAAGAAATGTTTCGAAGGATTAACGACTTCATAGCCACGGGACAGTTGAGACAACACAACAAAACCAAAGAACGGCACATAAGAAAGTTTACACAACTCCAAAATCACCATCAAACTAACCCCAAGGATCGGAGTAACAAAAGGAAGGAGGATAAACCTAGCCAAGCATTGCACAAAGAACGCTGGGTGAAAAATCTTTCCAACCGGGTGCTCACTCAGGCAGAGAAAGAAGTACTTTCCAAAGGACTGAATTTTTCTGTGACTCCTAGCCGCATCCCCACGGTGGATTACATCACAGCAGCAGAAACCGCCATCAGGAACAACAAGCTCACGGAGACAGAAGCTGGAGACCTTAGACTGAAATTAACAGCTGCTCTGAGCAATGCCAAACCTCCACCCTCCAATGTAACACCGGAGGAAAGGAAGGCCATCGCTGCTCTGGAGAAGGACCACAGCATCAACATCCTCCCAGCTGACAAAGGGAGATGCACTGTGATCCTGAACTCAGCTGATTATGAGGCTAAGGTTAACAGCCTACTCAGTGACACCACAACCTACGAATTACTAAAACGGGACCCCACCAATGTGTACAAAAAGAAGATCATTGATTGCTTGCAGAAGTTGGAGAAGGAAGAAGTCATTGATCGACAGCTATATTACAGACTGTACCCTGTATCCCTGGCATCTATGGCCTCCCAAAGATCCACAAACAAGGAGTACCACTCAGACCCATTGTATGCAGCACAGACTCCATCACGTACAATGTGGCCAAACACCTAAAAACCATCTTGGCTCCTCTGGTGGGTAACACGGAGCACCACATTGAGAACACAGCCGAATTTGTGAACAAAATCAAGCATCTCCAGTTTGACCTGGATGAGGCAATGGTTTCCTTTGATGTGACCTCTCTTTTCACTTGTATCCCTACATCGGTAGCGGTGGAGGCAGCAAGGAGGAGACTACTGGAGGATACCAAGCTAGAAGAGAGAACCAAACTTTCACCCGACCAAATCTGCCAACTGCTGGAAATTTGTTTAAGTACCACCTATTTCCAGTTCAGAGGAAACTTTTACAAGCAAATCCACGGCTGTGCAATGGGCTCACCGGTCTCCCCTATCATTGCAAACTTATACATGGAACAATTTGAACAGAGTGCCCTGGCCTCATATCCAGGCACTCCACCCACACACTGGTATCGTTATGTTGATGATAATTTCTCAAAAATCAAAATTCAAGATTTGGAACCTTTTACTGCACATATCAATTCTGTAGATCCGAACATCAAATTCACACGTGAAGATGCCAAGGACAACACATTGGCCTTCTTAGATTGTGCAGTAATGATAAGAGAAGACCGGCGACTCCAGGTAGAGGTCTTCAGGAAGCCCACACACACCGACCAATATCTGCTTTTTGATTCACACCACCCACTTCAGCACAAACTGGGAGTCATTCGGACATTACATCACAGGGCCCAAGTGGTTCCTACAAGCGCAGAGGGAAAGGAGAAAGAGGAACAACACGTGGAGAAAGCCCTCTCCGTTTGTGGATATCCTAAATGGGCTTTCAATAAAACGAAGAGAACAAAGAAACAGGACAACAGAGAACCAGAGCCCAGGAGAAGGGGTGTAACTATTCCTTACCTGGCTGGCGTTTCCGAAAAACTACAGAGGATCTTCAGACAACATGAAATCCCAGTCTATTTCAAACCCACAAACACTTTAAGACAAAAACTGGTCCATCCTAAGGACAAAACTCCGAGCCACAAACAAAGCAATGTGGTCTACTCCATTCAGTGTAGTGAAGACTGCAGTGAGCGCTACATTGGAGAAACAAAACAGCCACTTCACAAAAGGATGTATCAACACAGACGGGAAAACCAGGGTGGGCCGCAATCTGCCGTACATCTCCACCTAAAAGCCACAGGCCACTCCTTTGAGGACAGCGAGGTCCAGATCTTGGCCAGAGAAAAGAACTGGTTTGAGAGGGGAGTTAAAGAAGCTATTTTTGTCAAGAAAGAGAATCCTTCCTTGAACAGAAATGGAGGTCTCAGACATCATTTGTCTCCCATCTATAACTCTATCCTCAAACCTAAATCAAAACAAACTGGGAAAACAATGGGACTAGCCAGGACATGTCCAGAGGTGTGAAAACACCCATCATGGCCCTGAATGGATATGCTAACTACTCCCCCACTCCCACTCCATATTGAATAGACTCACCTGACTAACAGAAACTGTAAATAAATATGTGTGTCTCAGAGTAATTTTCATTGTAATTAAGCTCCTCCCTTCAGGCAGATATAAAGCAGTGTCCACCAGCATCTGACCAGAACTGAAGAAGCAGCTTGGATGAGCTGCGAAACGTATTCGACCAAATAAACTCTGTCCAGTTGACAAATTAAATTTCTCCTTTTGCTACTACCCAGAGGGGAGACTACAAAGCCCTCCCCCTCCCCCACCTCGGCACCTCTGACCACATCACTGTTATGCTAATGCCCGCATACAGGCCGCTTGTCAAAGTCACCAAACTGGTTTGGAAGCAGATACGTGTGTGGCCCGAAGAGTCTTCAGAGGCACTGCAAGACTGCTTCTCCACCACAGACTGGGAGATATTCAAACAGGCTGCAACTCACGACAACACCATAGATCTACAGGAATACTCAGAGACTGTCACTGCCTACATCTCAAAGTGCATCAATGATGTCACAGACACCAGGACCGTCACTGTTCGAGCCAACCAGAAGCCATGCCTCACGGGGGAGGACTACAGGCTGCTGAGGGTAAGGAATGCTGCCTTCAGAACTGGAGATGAGGTGGGCCTAAGGACAGCGAGGGCAAACCTGTCACGTGGCATCAGAGAGGCTAAGAGACAATACTCTAGGAAGATAGCACAGCACTTTAACGACAGCAGAGACACGCGGAGTCTGTGGCAGGGGATACAGACCATAACGGACTACAAGCCAACGCCACAGACTGCCGACAGCTCCACCTCCCTGCCGAATGAGCTGAACGAGTTCTTCGCTCGCTTTGAGGCACACAGCAGCACCCCAGCACAGAAGACTCCACCCCCTCCAGGTGACCAGGTGCTGACACTATCCCCGGACAGAGTGAGGAGATCCCTCAGCAGGATCAACGCACGCAAAGCTCCGGGACCGGACAACATCTCTGGTCGTGTACTGAGAGACTGTGCTGCAGAACTCACAGATGTCTTTATAGACACACTTAACTTAACACATCTTTGAGCCAGGGTTGCCGTCCCCACATGCCTCAAAACCTCCACCATCATTCCCGTGCCAAAGAAGTCGTCTCCATCCTGCCCTAATGACTACTGTCCGGTTGCGCTCAACCCCATCCTCATGAAGTGCTTCAAACGGCTAGTCATGCAACACATCAAGACATCTCTCCCCTCCACCCTGGACCCATTTCAATTTGCATACCGGTCTAACCGCTCGACCGAGGATGCTATCTCAACAACCCTCCACTCAGCCCTTACACACCTGGACACCAGAGACTCATATGTTAGAATGCTCTTCATTGACTTCAGTTCAGCATTCAACACAACTGTCCCCCAGCAACTCATAATCAAACTAGACAGGCTGGGGATCAACACCTCGATGTGCAACTGGCTGCTGGATTTCCTGACAGGAAGACCGCAGGCAGTACGGGTCGGCGGCAACGCCTCCAGCACCATCACACTGAGCACGGGACACCAGAAGACATGTCAGAATCATTTCGGGCATTGTATAAGAGAGAAGCCAAGTGGAAGCATTTGGGTTTGATTCCTCAGTATTGCATATTTCAGACCCTTTTGCTGGCAGGAACTTTTGGTTCCAGCACTTAACACATGCTGTGAGAGCAAAGGCTCACGAGGATGATCTGTGCATGGTTAGAATTCCGTCACCTAGTACCTTGAAGTCGATAATGTAAACTTCACCTCAACCTTTGAGCATTGAGTGTCAATCCATGGTTACAGT
>CM057102.1:27798779-27886279 GCA_029959045.1 Taenioides sp. WSHXM2023 | reverse complement strand
CGGTTCCCTTCACCGGATTGTTTCACCGCACTCAGGCCTGCAACGAGTTTTGCTGACCATCCTATGACTAAACGGTACCGTGCGTGACCTTGTGTGTGTGTGGGCCCACCACTGGTAAAAGACTGAATTTGACTTTGCGTGCATTGAGTTCTGGACTTTGTTTGGGGAGACGCTAAGGGGAAGGGATTATATTAATTTTATTTAGCCATAATTTGTGTTATCTATATTAGTATATATTTTGCCTAATTGACTATTTTGTTTGTGTTGGGGAAACTTTATGTTTAATTTGCCAAATTATTATACTAAAAATTAAACAAGGCCTTTGCATACTTTTGGGCTAAAAGTAACACCATCTCTGGGTCTAATTTATTCTAACTACTGGGTATTAGTAATAAAAGTATTTCAACGAACCCAAGCACCCACCATTCACGTAAGTACACAGTACACCGAGTGGCAGCTAGGGTGCTACACACTCTATAACTGAAAATTTGGTAACGAAATGTAGTTCATTTTTCAATTTGGCACAACGTTACTTTTCTGTGTACGCGGGCCAGTCCCTGCCCTGCACACTGAGGACAGTCCACTCCGGTCGACAGTCGCACCGGGAGCAGGGGGCCCCATCCCCAAGAGGGTGCAGCAGGTACTGATCCCACGGACTGGGGAAGAGGTGAGGTCCGGGCGGGAGGAGCTGTAAAGCACACAACCGGAGCGTCATGCCACCTTCGCCTTCCCTGATTGACCCAGAGCTGGTCGTGTCACACCACCTTGGAGGAAGTGCGCTCGGCAGGGGCCAGCAACCTGGGGGGGGCCAGCGACACCTGGGGAGAAGTCCCTCAAGGGGATCCTCCAGCACCGAACAGCCCAGTACCTTTGCACGCCAAGTTGAATGCCCCAGGCAGACTGTGCAGATCCCACCCGTTTACTTCTTAACGGTTTCATGTCCTCTTGAACACTCTCTTCAAAGTTCTTTTCAACTTTCCCTTACAGTACTTGTCAACTACCAGTATCATGCCAGTATTTAGCCTTAGATTGAGTTTATCACAAAAAAAGTTAGCAAAGTAATGAGTAACGTAAAAAAGTTGCTTTCCATAGAGGGTAATTAAGTAAAGTGCCATGTCGGTGTCATGGGGAACAGAGGCAACAGTCCCGATGTCAAAGATGTCAGCCTGAGCCAAGTCTGGCTCAATGTGTAACCCACTCTACAGTTCATCTCTCAAAGTCAGTCGACTCAGAGGGGTCTTGGACAGGCTTGTGTTCACTTTCACAAACTGACTCCGTTCCGTCCACACTAGGAATAGAGCAGCTACTAGCAAGTGCCAAATCGTTGTCTAAGGCATCACAGAGCTCAACTGGGAGGAAGTTAACTGACAACAACAGGTTCCTGTGGAAAATCTTTACTTTCCCAGAGCTGTTGTCACTGATTTTGTAAGTATGAGTTTCATGATGGACATCCATTACTGTGTAGATTGTTGACTCCCACTTATCTGCGAGTTTCCTTTTACCTCTCTCCTTTTTGTTTGCAAGAAGCACTTGTTCTCCGATTTCAATGCTTGATCCTTTCACTTTCCTGTTGTAGAACAGATCGTGCCTGTGCTGTTCCTCCTTGACATTTTTTTGGGCAACCACCATTGCTTCCTTTAGGTCACTGACAAGGGACTCTACATATTTATCAGACACAGTTGAATCATGAAGGACAGAAGGGAACAACACGTTGACTGGTAAACGGGAGACACGACCGCACATAAGGTAAAATGGGGGAAAGCCTGTGGTCTCATGGGAAGTACAATTGTACACAAAAGTCAGTGTCTGCAACAGCAGATACTTCATCAGAATGCATTTGGAGGGGGCACACACACTGTTGCGCACCCAACAGGACAAGATTACAGCGCTTGGAAGAACGAAAAGCTTGCTGGACAGAAGCATTTGACACATCTCTGTCTTGATTGAGGAGGCAATGATATGGCTCAGCAAACAATCTTTGGCTCACAGGATCTTTGACAAATGGGACACAACTCAAAGCATCAGCTACAACATTCTGTTGACCCGGGATATACTTAATGTCAAAGTCAAAGTCTGGCAAGTTTGGCTACCCGACTTTGTTCGCTTTAAGCCAATGACTAAACTTGTCACACACAACCCACTTGAAGGTTAAAAACTCAAGCCTATGCACTGGATAGTTTTTCTGAGATTGAGATAGTGACTTACTTTCAAAGGCTATGGGTCTTTCACGTGACTCACCCTCTTTAACTTGAGACAGAACTGTGCCTATACCATCTAAAGAGGCGTTGGTAGAGAGCACAAAGGGGCAGGAAAAGTCAGGGTGGGCTAGGACCACAGCGTTCAACAGACACTCTTTCAGCTTTTCAAAGGCATGGACATGGGCACTTCTTCAATCAGAAACAGTTACCTTCCTGTATTGGAATTTGGACTTAGTCTTTCCTTTCATTTTCTTGCCTTTCAGGAGATCAAACAGGGCCTTGGCTTTGACAGAATACCCTGGCACAAAATGCTGATAGTAGGTCACAATCCCTAAGAATGTTTTCAGACACTTAGGGGAAGGAGCCACATCATCTGGCTCCATCAAATCAGCACAGGACATGTTAGAGATAATCTCAACCTTACCAGGGTCTGTCGAGATGCCATTTTCATCAATGACATCGCCCAAAAACTTTACAGCCCTCCGCAAGAAAAAGCACTTTTTGGGTGACAGCTTTAAGCTGTGACCATGCAGTCTGTTAAACACCATTTACAGTAATGGTCTTTGGCAGGACACTTAAGATAGTTTTGATCTCTGAAAATGCTGGTCATCATACGCATAAAGCTACCGGAACTATTACAGAGGCCTTGCATGACTCATATAGGCCCACTGGACTGATAAAGCCCAAATACTTTCTGTCTTCCTCATGAAGCGGCATATTATAGAAGCTGGATATTCAATCCACAGTTGTCTCCAAGTGCTGCCAAGCAATCAGACTGATGGGGGAGAGGGTGAGCATCCTTGAGTGTTCTTTTGCTCAGCCAATGGAAATCAGTGCAAATAGCGACGCGTACTCACTGTTTGACTTTATGATAATCTCCTTTTCCTCCATCTCTGTTAGACCCTGGCGCAACTTTTAGTACTGGCTCAGTGGTACGCACCGGTATGGCAGTCTGAAAGGTCTGACAGGCGTATGTGGTGTACAAAGCCTTTTGCTTCTCTACTGTCCAGATGGTGGTGTGAAAAGATATTTCAATACTGCAAAACAAGGTTAGCCATTTTACTGTTCGGATACTTCACAAGAGTCAATGTCAACATTGTTGAGGCCCACTAACTGGAGCTGTTCTTTTATTGTTTCAAGTTTTGCAGTTGGCACAGTTGACATATTGTTTTGGGACAGTTTGGTTACGTTGTCATCTGAGTCAATGTCCTCAAGAGCAGCACAGGTGTACATATCGGCTAACTTCACATTACGTCTGATGAGCACTAGTCTGTCAGACGTGTTAATGAGTTTGACAGGAACCCATCTATTACCCCACAGATGGTGACAACTTTGGCAACTATAACACCTCGGGAAGCTGAGCATGAGGAGGTTGGCTCAGTTAACATGGTAGCTTCTGGGGAAATGGGTGTATTTTTTGGCAGCTACCCAACAGGAGATACTCACGCCCAAGGTCAAGACAGGTAGCTGAGTTGCACCTTACTGTGCCGACTTTGTCTGGAACGGAGTCACCTTGCCACTTGTTCAGACCTGAAAGCATAGACAGAAACTGCAAAGATTCAGGGCTGTCAGGAGAACTGGACACTGCTTGCCAATATGAATTGCACTATTTCAAATGACGGATTACGTGCTTAATGACATTTGCACCGATAATGGCATCATCTGGTCTTGGACTACAAGTGTGGGGACTAAGATTTTAAAGCCGTAGTCTTCCATCTCTACCTCAAAACAACATTTGGGTTTAACACAGAGTCCACCACAACAAACTAGAACCAGGTCAGCATTCAACAGCTTTGCATCTGTAAATATACCAGCCTCTCTGAGCTTCTATTCTGCACTTTCACTAATGCTGCCATAAAGCCACTATCTAGCATCCCACCCATCTTAACTGTTCCATCAAATGACACGGTAGTGTAAAAAAGGCTGTCACTACTACCTATCTTTTGCATGTTCTGGTATACAACAGTTTCATGGTTGGGGCATGACTCTAGGGCAGAAGAATACGCAGCTCAGCATCAGAAAACACGTAAGTTTGGGAGTTTTTGTTAGAACCTGTACTGCCTCCCACCGAATACAGGTCACTTACTGTAGTTTCCCTGATTCTGGGGAGGGATAGACTCAGATGTTACATGGGGGCACTTGGGTCTAGTGTGGGCAGGGGCAAGACATTCAAAGCGCAGTCTCTCGGACATACAATGTGAGATTGTGGAGTGGCCCATGTCACAGCACATTCTGCAACTTGATTCTCTGGGAGGGTACTGGCGAGCACAAGAAAGTCCACTGTTTACCGCAGGGCAGGCACTGGACAGCTGCACTTTATCCAACACCTCCTGAAACATTTCAACCATACAACTCAAGAGCCTCTCTAACTGCTGGAGGTTCGGGGCTACGACTGGGACAGACACAGCTTGTGGCTATGAAGTGCCTGCACATTATCATTAGCAGAAGGGAGACAGCAACTAACTGAGTGATATTGTTCGGGCACATTAACTGGACTAGGCTATTCAGGGGTTAAGGCAGCAGCGTGAACTTTGAGCTGTGTTGCACCATATGCTCTTTGGTTTGCCTGCATTTCTCCCTGATAGTTATCAGTTCTCAACTGAACATCCCTTGATGACCACTCGTGAATGGGCTTCCATTTAAACATGGAGGACAGTTCTGGGTCTAGACAATGCTTAACAAACATGAGAGCCACCTTGTTATTCAAATTGCCTGTTGCATTACCGTGTCTCTGCAAACCCTCTTGTGCTCTGTCAGCAGCTTTATTCAGCCTTATCCAATAGTCAACATTATTTTCTTTGTGTCTTGGCAGGGTGGCATAGAAGTCTGCAAGGGGAAGACACGAGGGGGCATCACTGAAATAGCGCAGAAGAATATCATAGATTACAGTGTGCTTGTCTGCAACATTAAGGTCAGGGTCACCACAGAGGGCTATTTTAACAACATCCCTGGTTTTGCCCAGTAATTGTCCCATGATATCTTCAGCCGGTGTCCTCTTTTTCTTGAGGTAAGTCTTAGTCATGTCAATCCACTGCTGGACTGAAACTTTGTCAGTACTGTCACCTTTAAATGTCTGTAGTTCACAGCCAGGTGCAACATGCAGTGTCACATGGGGAGAGTGTGTGGGAGTGGATGTCTGAGTATCACTGGACAGATTAACAACACCAGCTGACATTAACTTTGCCACTTTTGACTCATCAATCTGGGCACCTAACTGGCCCACCATACCAGTAAATTAGTGAATGGCATTAACATCACTGTTGGGTGTAGACATTTGTACCTTGTCATCAGTAAACCCACCAACATCTGTAAAACCCTCAGACCCCTCTATCCTTAGGTTAACCTGGAGTGGTGAAATCATCCATGGTAATTACACAATAGTATAACTTCAAATGTACAATTTACAACTTTTACATAAATAAAATAAAATAAAACATTCCTGTGACAGACATATAAATACTCTTAATACTATTAATATGTCTTCACACATATCAGGCACACTGGCTTCCTGTAAGAATGAGATCAGCACCGTGAGATGCTCCTCATTTTCGCAGCATTCTACAATGTTACAATATCAAGCCAACTTGAAAATTTTACAATCCAAATTAAGTGAACAAAACTCAAAATTAGCACACCACAATACATCCATTACATGTGAAAACGTTGTGTTATCAGCATGTGTTCTTGTATGTATGCTAAAAGTATGTTGTTTCTGTGAAATATATTCATTTCAACCCAGGCAGAACTTACCCTCTCCAACGTGCTACTGAGAGGGGAAGTTGAATTGTCAAAATAAAATACATGGGAGCAGTGCGCACTTCTGGTTTTCAAAATAAAACGTCAAAAATAGACCTGGTTTAGATTTGGTTTAGCCCTATTTTAGACCTGGAATAATCCTGTTTATAAACCTGGTTTAGACCTGGTTTAGCACTAGATTAGACCTGAAATAGTCCTGGTTTAGACCTGGTTTAGATCTGGTGGTACTTTCAGAGTCACTGCTCTTGGAGATGCTGAGTTTGACAAATGGAAGCAGAATGAAACTGTATTCACGGTCACGGTTTGTCTAGTCTAAATCCTTGCAGCTCAGAATGGGTTTCTATGGGGGACTGACCTAAAGAACACAAGTTGCATCTAGTGGTCAGGAGTGAAACTACGGTCCTAGAGTTCTGCTGAATTGACTGTGACATCTCAAGTAGTCAGAAATGCGTTATAGCATTTTTCGCCTACTTTTTAACAAATTAAATCAAATCACAAATTTCTTATATATTCAACGTTTCGCAGCTCATCCAAGCTGCTTCCTCAGTTCTGGTCAGATGCTGGCGGACACTGCTTTATATCTGCCTGAAGGGAGGAGCTTAATTACAATGAAAATTACTCTGAGACAACACATATTTGTTTACAGTTTCTGTTAGTTAGTTGTGTCTATTCAATATGGAGTTGTTTACAGTTTCTGTTGGTTAGGTGTGTCTATTCAATATGGAGTTGTTTACAGTTTCTGTTAGTCAGGTGAGTCTATTCAATATGGATTGGGAGTGGGGGAGTAGTTAACATATCCATTCAGGGCCATGATGGGTGTTTTCACACCTCTGGACATGTCCTGGCTAGTCCCATTGTTTTCTCTGTTTGTTTTGATTTAGGTTTGAGGATAGAGTTATAGATGGGAGACAAATGATGTCTGAGACCTCCATTTCTGTTCAAGGAAGAATTCTCTTTCTTGACAAAAATAGCTTCTTTAACCCCCTTCTCAAACCAGTTCTTTTCTCTGGCCAAGATTCAAACGAATGTATCAACACAGATGGGAAAACCAGGGTGGGCCGCAATCTGCCGTACATCTCCACCTAAAAGCCACGGGCCACTCCTTTGAGGACAGCGAGGTCCAGATCTATATATATATATATATATATATATTTTTTTTTTTTTTTTTTATCTCTGTTCTAATGTTGTTTCCTCATCACAAACAGACCTGGAGTTTTGTTTTGTTTCATTCACGCAAATTTAGCACACAAACCCTGCAGATTTAGGCTGAGTTCTTCTCTCAACAGAAAATACTCTGTTCCACCTTGTGATGTCATGTGCTAATACAGGAAGTGCTCCACTGTCAATGTTGCAGTATCTATAATACAGTGGCATGAAAAAGTATCTGAACCTTTTGTCAAAATCACACAGATGAAAAAACAGTGTCTGCTTTAACTTAAACCACCCAAACATTTATAGGTTTTCATATTTTTAATGAGGATAACATGCAAACAATGACAGAAGGGGGAGGAATAAGTAACTGAACCTTCTGCCTAAGGAGACTTTGAGAGCAATTAATACCAATTTTTACCAAACAATTTAAGTCAGGGGTGTGTCCAAACACTGAGGAGTGGCTTAAAGCTGCCCTGCCCACTATAAAACACACCCCTAGTAAGAATTGTGTCTTGATGAGAAGCATTGTCTGATGTACACCATGGCTCGCCCAAAAGAGCTCTCTGAAGACCTGTGATCAAGAATTGTTGATTTGTATAAAGCTGGGAATGGTTACAGGTATAAAAGAACCCTAGAGTGTCTGCTAAAGACTTACAGAAATCACTGGCACAGTCCAATATCTCTGTGCATACATCGACTATATGTAAAACACTGGCCAAGAATGGTGTTCATGGGAGGACTCCACGGAGGAAGCCACTGCTGTCAAAAAAAAAACATTGCTGCACGTTTAATGTTTGCAAAAAGGCACTTGGACACTCAACAGAACTTCTGGCAAAATATTTTGTAGACTGATGAAACTAAAGTTGAATTGTTTGGGAGGAACACACATCATGTGTGGAGGAAAAATGGAACAGCTCACCAACATCAACACCTCATCCCCACCGTGAAGCATGGTGGAGGGAGCATCATGGTTTGGGGCTGTTTTGCTGCCTCACGGCCTGGACAACTTGCAATCATTAATGGAAAAATTAATTCAAAAGTTTATCAGGATGTTTTGCAGGAAAAGCTGAGGCCGTCTGTCAGACAGTTAAAGCTAAAAAAAGAGGATGGATGCTGCAACAGGACATTGATCCAAAACACAGAAGTAAATCAACTTCAGAATGGTTTCAGAAGAACAAAATACACGTTCTGGAGTGGCCAAGTAAAAGTCCTGACTTGAATCCCACTGAGATGCTGTGGCATGACCTCAAGACAGCGATTCATGCCAGACATCCCAGGAATCTGACTGAACTGCAGCAGTTTTGTAAAGAGGAATGGTCTAAGATTGATCCTGATCGATGTGCTAGACTGGTTGAAGTTATTGCTACCAAAGGGGGGGCAACCAGATATTAAATGTGATGGTTCACTGTGGGAGCACTGGGAGCTCAGTTCAGTTCATTTGGATCACGCAAGTGAGTGTCTGTCTGGATTCTTCTACACAGACCTGCACCCATCAGGCTCACCACAGGGGGGAGGGGCTATTGTCTCCTCTCACTGGAAGAGGATGGGGGGGTAAGAGGGGTAGGAGACGGGGGCAGGGGAACTTTTGTTGGAAAAAAGAATCTTGGTCAAAGGTGAAGGAGGAGGACATAGCTGTACTAGATAAATTATTCACTCATTTCCGGAAAAAAAAAAAAAAAAAAAAAAGCATATTTCTTCAAATAAAGAAACATTTTTGGTCCAAATACGAACAGGAACAAACAAAAATGCCAGTAGCTAAAGAAGAAGAAGGTGTTATAATTATAAGTACATTTTGTTTCAGAAACTTTAACTTTCAGTTAAATCGACTTATTATCACTTCCAACCTTTGGCCATCACCATTTCTTAAAGACTGAGATAAGATTCTGTCAAATGTACCGTGTGTTTTGGTGTAATGACGTACTTTTATATTGGTATTAATGGTAGTGCTTTTAGAATGTTTCTACTTCTATTGCTAAACCGTCAGTGTCCAGCAGAGGTCAGCATTGGTTTACTTTAATTCAACATCTCATTTCACTGTTGAACGTGTCAAATTCAAAAGCAATGTAGTATTCCGCTGTAGGACACTCAAATGCAGAGAGGGGTACTAAACAGTTACATTGACTTGAGTACTTTTTAAAGAAATTGTCCTTCAAATTACATTGAAGGTTCATCGTGTAACTTTTCTGGTGGAGGGTCCGTCAAATGCTTTTCTCCATGGAGATGTTATTGCTTTGTCTGGAATGTGTGTAGAATCCCTCAGTTGTCCAGGTAGAATCCATGGCAATAAAACTAAGAGAGCCAAGAAACAGGACAACAGAGAACCAGAACCCAGGAGAAAGGGTGTAACTATTCCTTACCTGGCTGGCGTTTTCAAAAAACTACAGAGGATCTTCAGACAACATGAAATCCCAGTCTATTTCAAACCCACAAACACTTGAAGACAAAAACTGGTCCATCCTAAGGACAAAACACTGAGCCACAAACAAAGCAATGTGGTCTACTCCGTTCAGTGTAGTGAAGACTGCAGTGAGCGCTACATTGGAGAAACAAAACAGCCACTTTTCAAACGAATGTATCAACACAGACGGGAAAACCAGGGTGGGCCGCAATCTGCCGTACATCTCCACCTAAAAGACACAGGCCACTCCTTTGAGGACAGCGAGGTCCAGATCTTGGCCAGAGAAAAGAACTGGTTTGAGAGGGGAGTTAAAGAGGCTATTTTTGTCAAGAAAGAGAATCCTTCCTTGAACAGAAATGGGGGTCTCAGACATCATTTGTCTCCCATCTATAACTCTATCCTCAAACCTAAATCATAACAAACAGAGAAAACAATAGGGCAGCCAGGTCAGGCCCAGAGGTGTGAAAACACCCATCATGGCCCTGAATGGATATGCTAACTACTCCCCCACTCCCACTCCATATTGAATAGACCCACCTAACAGAAACTATAAATAAATATGTGTTGTCTTAGAGTAATTTTCATTGTAGTTTGCTCCTCCCCTTCAAATAGATATAAAGCAGTGTCCACCAGCATCTGACCAGAACTGAAGAAGCAGCTCGGATGAGCTGCGAAACATATTCGACCACATAAACTCTGTCCAGTTGACAAATTAAATTTCTCCTTTTGCCTTTGTCTGGAATGTTTCACAATATGGTATTAAACCTTTCTATCTTCATGGAGACCAAACCAGACCAAATTACAGGTCAGATCAGTGGAGAGGCGACCCCACTCACAGTCAGAATGTCTGTTTTTCTAGATATTTTTGAGCTCTAAAACCACCTGTAATTGAATAAATGTAAAGTAGAGCTGTTTAATGTCATACTGTGGAACATTCCAGGCAGAGCAATGACATATCCATAGAAACAAGCAGGTAACAGACTCCTAACCAAAAAAGTTACATAAAGTTAAATTCAAATTATAAATCAGACGTTACCTCTCTCTTTAAGTTACCAAATACTGTTTCACTCTTAAAGTGAGTCATTTCTTGGACCACTACTTCGGACTTCTACTTATTTTAATATCATTTTGAAATCAGAACAAATATAAGAGCACATAGACTAGTATACACCATGGACCACTGAGGGATTACACAGATATAAGGCCACACGGGAATAGAAAGAAAGTACTACCATTTAATGTGAAAAATCACAGTATATCATCTAAAAAAAGATAATTTTTTAGTATGATTGTTGTATTAGAATTGATATTGAGTTTTAAATGTTAGTATCGTAACAGCACTAGTGTCTGTGGAATCCATCTTCACCACTTTGAACTTTCCTCTCCTCCTCTGCTTCATCCCTCCATTTTTTCTTTCATCTTCCTCTTTGATTTTGTGCCCAGACTCTGTGAAAGTGGTTGTCCCACAGAGATGACATCACTCGTCCTCAGACACATGAAATTAGAGACACGTCACAGCCCTGCAGTAAAAACAGCCCCATCACATGACCACCCCAGCAAATACTGCAGATTCTATGTCTCTGTTCAAGCCAGAAACTACAGGCAAAACTCACTTTGTTTTGGTCAGTTTCCCCTCAACATAAAATGTCTCACTGTTCAACCTGCACCTAAAGATTTTTACATTTTTCATGATTTAATTTGTTGCATCCACAAATTTACATTACAGTTTCAAAAGCTGTTTTCTCAGAACTGATTTTTCTCACATTAAAATATAAAGATCATCCTTTAAAGTACCTGCATACACCAAACCTACACTTCCAGTCTTGTACTTAACAAGCTTTTGATAAATTGCACAGAAGGATTTGTTGGTAACTAATATTAAATAACTCATATTTAGTACTGGGTTAGACCTGGGTTAGTTAAGATGCATTCTTTAATAAAAGAAAAACTTGTAGTATATATGCAGGTGTTTATTGTTGTTAAAAATTATATAAACAATAAATGCTAATCAAAAAGAAAAAAATTCAACCACTCCTATTTATTCACTTCACTGATAGGCTAGTGTGTCGAATAGAGTGTTATTCAAAATACCATTAGGCCTATCCATAGACTGTATATATAAATGGACATAGCTAACCCACTAGCCACCACGTTCCAAACAGGAAGTGAGCATGTGGGCTATTCTGGCTCCATCGACTTCACATTGACATATTGTGCCCCCTCTCCCTGTAACTGCTGCTGTGAGCCTCGTCATTTTGGTTTTAAAATGTTCGTATTAACCCGCTCTACATGATCCTGGGGGTTTTATTTCGCAATTTTGTCTGTAAATAAATTCCTATTCCTAATATGGACCTTGAATCTAAATTCACTCCTATAACTGCAAGCCTCAATGAGCTTCATTTGGCTGGAGGTGAACGCTGTAGGTGATGTCACACTTAGTCACATAGCGTCACATAGACTGTTCGTATGTTCCTTAGTCACATAGACTGTATAAAGAAGTGGACTATCTACTCTCTTTAAATTTGCCTGAGGCAGAATTACAGTGAAGTAATCCAACCTAAAATCTAATAGAGCCAGTCCGAGGTCCTAGCGTCTTTGTATCTGTCCAAATCTGATGTAAGAAATTTAAACTTGCACTATACATTTTCAGATTTGTATGTCCAATATGTGTAATTTATATACAGTACATATGAAAACATATATATAACATGATGAAACCACACACACTTGCATTACCACATGACATCACAAGGTGGAACAGAGTGTTTTCAGTGGCTGGGCGCTCCCTTAGAGATAGGGTGAGGAGCTCAGTCACACGGGAGGAGCTCGGAGTAGAGCCGCTGCTCCTCCACGTTGAGAGGAGCAGCTGAGGTGGCTCAGGCGTCTGTTCCGGATGCCTCCTGGACGCCTCCCTCGGGAGGTGGGCATGTCCCACCGGGAGGAGGCCCCAGGGAAGACCCAAGACATGCTGGAGGGACTATGTCTCTTGGCTGGCCTGGGAACACCTTGGGGTCCCCACGGAGGAGCTGGAAGAAGTGTCCAGGGTGAAAGAAGTCTTGGAGTCCCTGCTTAGACTGTTGTCCCCGCGATCCGGCCTCGGATAAGTGGAAGAAAATGGATGGATGGAGAACAACTCTGCAGGGTTTGTGTGTTAAACATGTGTGAATGAATTCTGATTGGACAGGGACACAAATCTACTGGAAGAAAACACACAATCAGCTGTCTACCGGCTTTTTGTCATCTCGGTTTGGTTAGTGTTTTTCTGTTTTCTGCCATCCATGCTTTTAATTATTTGTAGTTCTTCCAGCCCAGCTCCGGGCCGCCATCTCCCAGTGCACCATCGCGTCAGAAAGGCGACCCAGCGAGCATGCGCCAAACAACCGGAATCATTTTTAAGTGGAAGAAACGTTTACATGATCGAGGAATAAATTAATTCAGCTTTAAAATCGGAATAAACCACCCACTTAATCATTTTCATTAGGAATTAAGTGTTTACATGGTCTTTTTAAAGTGGAATTAATTTTTATTCGGAATTAAATTACTTTTAATCAGAATTAAAGCTCTCAGTAAACATGGCATCTCCCTTGCTCTTCCCTCTCTGTCTTCCCTCCTCTCTCTCCCTTTATCCCTCTCCATGTTGTTGTTTTTCTATACATAATTTCTGTCTCCATCCCTCTCTCTTATTATTTGTAGTATCACTCAACTATCTCCCCTCCCCTTTTCTCTCTCTACGTCCTTTTTCTTTCCCCACTCACTCTCTCCCCTCTCTCTGTCCATGTCATTGGTAAAGTTTTTAATTCTTAATTTTAAATTGCTTCTCTCATTCTCTGTTCCTTACACACTCTTTCATCCTATCTTTTTTATTTATCCATGTTAATGGATAATTAATTTCTCTCTTCCTATTTATTCTTTCTAACACTATCCTTACCCACTCCCTCTCTCTCCCCTTTTCCCTCTCTCTTCCTCTCCCTTTCCTCCTCTTTTTCTTCCCTCTCTCCCTCCCTCTATCGCCATGTCACTGGTAATGTTTTTATGTTGTCTTTTACTCCCTTTCTCCCCTCTTTCTCTCTTATTTATTCTCTTTCTTTCTCCCTCTTATTCTCCCTCCCTCTTGCTGGTAAAACTTTTATGTTCTCTTTTATGCGTACATTCCATTGCGTTCTCCTCTGTCGCAGTTCTCAGCCAGCCAAATGTCCATAAAACTCTCAAAGAAAAAACATTTGTTCCTTCAAATCTCTCTACACTTTTTACTCACCACAAACAACCAGCGCCTGTGTAATGTAATGCAATAATGTAATGTATGAACAGTTCAACAGTGAGATACATGACGCTAACTTTAGGCACTGCTCTGTCTGAGGCTTTGTTAGACTTAACTGGGCTTTGTTTTAGCACAGTCTGACCAGGAAGAACTGACTTATTTGGAACTACAACAGGTGAGCTGCTTTGTGCTATTAAACAAGTCCCTCTCAGATAACATTACATTGGTGATCAATGAGCTCCTTCGTTTCACATGAATCACTGAAATTAACAGATTTGATTGGATGATCATATTCAGGTAGGACTTGAAGCGTGACAGAGAGCGTGGGGACCAGACTGATATCTCTCTAAATAAAAAAAAAAGTCCAGAGATATGAGACTGGACTCACCAGACCAAAAACAAAATGGTAAAATGAAAAATGGTAAAATAAAAGGTAAAGTGAACAAAACACTAAGACAATAAATCTCCTTGAAATCCCCTGACACCGGTGACTGGTGTGTGTCCTGAGCTGCTCTACCCTCCTTTCTCTGTCTCCTTTCTCTCCATCACTCCTCCTCTCTCTCTTCTGTTTTTCTTCTCTCTCTGGCTCTCTACACTCCCTCCCTACTCTTTTCCTCTATCCCATTCTCTTCTCTCCCTCCCCTTCTCCCTTTATTCTTTACCCCCTCTCATCTGCCCTCTCCCTCTTTCTCTCTCTTCTCTCTCCTCCCTATCTCTCTCCCTCTACTGTCACTGTTTTTGCTCTCCCTCCCAACCTCTCTTCTCTCTCCTGCTCTACTTTTCCTCTCTCCCTCATACTCTCCTCTCTTTCTCTTCTCTCTCCACTCTCATCTCCTTCTATTCTTTCTCTCTTCTTTACCCCCTCTCTCTCTCTTTCTCCCTCTCTTCCGGTCTCTCTCTCTCTCTGACTCTCTACCTCTCTTCTTTCCATCCCTCTCTCTATTTCCTCACTCTCCCCTCTCCTCTCTCTCTCTACCTCTCCCTATCTTCTAACCCCCTTCCTCTTTTTCTCCCTCTCCTCCCTCCCTCTCTCCTGGCAGATATGACTTTAGACACCGGAGCATCCATCTGCTCTGTGTGGTCTTCGACGTTTGGAGTGAGAGCACTCTCTCTTTCCTCTCTTCTCCTTCTTACTCTCTTTTTCTGTCACCTCTTTCTTTTCTCTCCTCTCCTTCTCTTTCTCTCATGTGGTCTGTGCTGTTTGGACTGAGAGCACTGGTCCACTCACTGATTGCTGTCTCTGCCCTGCTCTCACACTGGACACACTCCTCTCTTTATCTCTGTCTCTGTCTCTCTCTCTCTCTCTTATTCCTCTCTTTCTGTCTTTCTCTCTCTCTTACTCCTCTCTTTCTCTCTCTCTCACTCCTCCCTTTCTTTCTCTCTTACTCCTCTCTTTCTGCCCTTCTCTCTCTCTCTCTCTCTCTCTCTCTCTCTTTATCTCTGTCTCTCTCTCTCTCTCTCTCTCTGTCTCTCTCTCCTCTCTCTCTCTCTCTCTCTCTCTCTCTCTCTATCTCTGTCTCTCTCTGTCTCTCTCTCTCTCTCTCTCTCTCTCTCTCTTTATCTCTGTCTCTCTCTCCTCTCTCTCTTTATCGCTGTCTCTCTCTCCTCTCTCTCTCTCTCTTTATCTCTGTCTCTCTCTCTCTCTCTCTTTATCGCTGTCTCTCTCTCCTCTCTCTCTCTCTTTTCTCTGGTCTCAGACAGGACAGACCTCAGTCCAGTCTAGCTCTGATGGAAACTCAAATCCAGACCTCCACGAAACCTCCAGTCACTGGAAAACTCTGTTACAGCCGTGGCCCTTCAGAGTGAGAGGAATTTCCTCTGTGTGCATTTTAGAAATGATTTGAGTGGTGTGTTTTATTTGATCAGCAACAAAGCACACACATAAAAAACATCTTAAAGGCAATGTACCAGATTTTTTTTCACATGTATCTGAGGTGAATTTGTCAGTCAGCTAATAAAAAGTGTGTGGTAACATGCTAATTGTTGTTAGCTTTACCATGATGGCAAAATGTCACTCTGGTCACTAAAAGTTGTGAGAAGTGCTTAAAGTCAGCATGGTGAATAACAAGGATGCTCAGAATGCAAGTGAAGAAGAAGTTTTAAATGAACTAGTTATGTTTCATGTTTTTAAACCAGTAGAATCAGATATTGCGCCTTAATGGCATAAAATGGCAAAAAAAAAAAAAAAAAAAAATCTCCATGGAGACAAATGGTGACTTGTCTGGAACATTCTAGACAAGTAAGTGACAGAGCCTCAACATTGCAGAAAAGTTACATAGTGCACCTTTATTACGCTATTTTCTGATCTCTGTTATAATGTAGTTTCCTCTTCACAAACACACCCAGAGTTGTGTTTTGTTTCATTCACACATGTTTAACACACAAACCCTGCACATTTAGGCTGAGTTCTTCAAACAGAAAACACTCATAATACAGAAAGTGCTCCACTGTGTTTTTAAACTCCACACATCTTCACTAGAATCATTTGGATCATTTCAGCCCTAGAATAGCCTATCTCTACTGAACTAAAGGTAAAAGGAGCTGTTCACCTGGAAACTATGGCTTCATGACATCACAAGGTGGAACAGAGCATTTTGAGCGTTGGAGATGTAGACAGACTAATAATAAAGAGTTACTCAAACATGTGAATGAAACAAAAACAACTCCAGGTCTGTTTTTGACCAGGGAACAGCATTAGAACATGACTTAAAGCTCACAAGAGTCAGTTTTAAGTGATATAGGACCTTTAAGTCAAATTTTCCAAGAAGTGAAGTATGGAGATATACAGATGTGAACGTTCAAATAGGAGGCTTCAACATGGTGACCTACTTCATACTGACCTAGATCTTTCCCTTTCAAAACAATGATGAAATAAACTGGTTCAGATGTTATTATTATTACTGCAGAGGCTGGATGGGCTCATGTGAAGTGCGTTCATATTAAAAACACGCACAGGAGCCACACCCAGCTGAAGTCCTGATGCTCAGACACAAGAGGAGCCCATAGAAACACATGGAACTCAAATCAAATACACTGCAGAAGGTTCATTGTACAAACACTCCCATCAGTGCTTACAACACAAAGAACTGCATTTACAACCATAGACTGCGTAAATAAGTGAATTAAGTGTAATGTTACCCACAGCGTTCAGGCCCAGTCAAATGAAGTTCACAGAGGCTAGCAATTTGTAATGTAGCTAGTCCATTACCTTAGGCCTGGTTCTAACATACAAGTTTTAAAATGTTTATTAATTAATTGAGATGTGGTTTCAGTGAGTGTCCTGTAACAGAAAAATAAGTAAAAGTGCATTTAATTAAGTAATTGTGAGTGAAATTAATTGTACTTATCCTCTTTTGTTGTCTGTGTGTTCAGGCCTCGGGGAGCCGGAGCACCTTAAGAAGGTTCCGGGGCAGGTAATTAGATTTAATTGAATAATTGTAAACACTGTTTTTGATACTGTGAAATTGACTTGAAATGACTTACCTGTATTTTCAAATGAACTTACCCAATTAAGGGAGATGGTCTGTAAACGGAGCCAGCCTCAGCTTGTCCATGTTGAGGTGCTGTGTGTGTGTGTGTGTGTGTGTGTGTGTGTGCGCGTGTGTGTGCGTGTGTGTGTGTGTGTGTGTGTGTGTGTGTGTGTGCAGGTTGCTGCCCAGCTGGTTTTAACTTTTGTACCTTTTGTAATTATTTTTCTTTTTTTTTGTGACGGTGAAATAAATGCACTTTGGGTCTGTACTGGAAAATCGACTCAGCTCTACTCTGTTCCTCTTAAACCGCTAAAGTTGCTATATGGGCTATTACACTGCTATAGGAGAGAATTTGGAGCTGATGTACTAATTAGGAATAAGAATTGATTTACAGACAAAATAGTTAAATAAAAACACCAGGATCATGTAAAGCAGGTTAATAGGAACATTTTAAGACCAAAATGAGGAGTCTGACAGCAGCAGTTACAGAGAGAGGAAATGTTTTCCCAATACAAAGCGTCGATGGAGCCGGAATTGTAGCCATGCTCACTTCCTGTTTGGAATGCAGCGGCGGCTAGCATGTTAGCTACCTCCATTACAGTCTATGGTTACAATTTTATCTTTATTTTAGCGGCAAGATTGACAACTAAATAATTGGTTTGCATTTACTGTGGAACATGCAGGCAACGCAACAATATCTCCATCGAGACATCAGCATCAACATTCCCTGGGGGTTGATGCAATTAGAATTGTATAATAATAAAAGACACAAAAATAAAGACATGAAAAATTATTTAAAAAAAACATGGCTGACCCATACTTGCGAGGGAGAATGACCTGTAAACAAATTTTATTCACTTTATTTTAACTTTAATTAACTAGGTTTGCAGACACACCGCACTGCTGCTTTTCAACCAGGCGTGCGTCTCTATCAAGGGTCCAGCGGAACCAAACAAAACAACAACAGTTCCTAACTGCTGACTACCAAAAAAGCACTCAAATATCTCTTATACACATATTATTATTACATATTACATAAGAATTATTTAAATAAAAAGTAAATTAAAAATTATGGCAGTAAAAGTACCCTCCACTAGAAAAGTAGTGTATATTTAAGTAGTTTTGTCTTAATGAACAGGTTTGAGGTTTAGTCTTAGCTCTGTTCAGTCTAAGTCTAATTCTTGTAAACATTCTTATTCTTATTTTGTGTTGGGTTTAATTACATTCTGGTCACATGATTACCTCTCCTTAACTGCTGGTTTAGGTCTGTTTTCTAACTGTTTAAATGAGTTGTGGTTCACCAATTACAGTGGTGGTTTTCTAATACGCGTAATCCTTCTAATTAAGGTTTATAGGACAGTTTATCTGAAGGAGGAGTCCATATAAAGTGGATTTTGGGAACCTACTTTTCATCCACTTTTCAAGAATAAAACAAATAACCTGCTTTACAGCTCAACCAAACATAAACCAAATCTTCACCTCTGTCAAATGCTTGTCTTGGTGGAGATGTTATTGCTCTGGAATGTTTCACAGTATGTATATCTTGTACAGTATATCTTGGAGATCAAACAAGACCAAGTTACAGGTCAGCTCTGTGGAGAGGCGACCCCGCTCACAGTCAGAATGCCTGTTTTTCTAGGTAGTTTTGAGCTATAAAAACACCTGTAATTGAATAACTGTAAAGTAGAGCTGTTTAATGTCATACTGTGAAACATTCCAGGCAGAGCAAAGACAAATCCATAGAAGTGTGTAAAATCCCTCAGTCTTACAGGTAAAATCCATGGCAAAAGGAGAAATTCAATTTGTCAACTGGACAAAAGTTTATTTTGGTCCAATACATTTCGTAGCTCATCCAAGCTGCTTCTTCAGTTCTGGTCAGACGCTGGTGGACACTGCCTTATATGTGTCCACCAGCGTCTGTTTAGTTGTCAAAATTAATTTCTCCTTTTGCCATATCCAAAGAAACAGGCAGGTGATGGACCCTCCACCAGGATTAGTTGTCTACAGCCCAAATTATAACCAAAATACAAGGCTATAGACATGTTACTCTTTCAGCTTTCCAGTTTCATATATTCACATTTCTGAGAATTCACAGGTCTGCAGATAAGGTCTGCTTTTTCAAATACTGCATTTTAGACAGTTAAACTGTCAGAATTAAACGAGTTTGCTACATGGTCTCTGCATAAAATGACAGGAAATGTTCAAAAGGTTAACTATTTTTTAATAATTATTACTACTAATTGTTGCTCACAAGTTAGTATCAAACTGTACTGTACAGTCTGTACAGAAAAACGCAGTCCTTTTATACTATTTCTCAGCAACAGCTGCTAAAGGAAACCCTCAAGTGACGGACGGACAGGGACAGGCGGGACGGGCTGCGGAGAAGCTCCCGTCTGTAGGAGCTGGAGCCTGGAGGCCGGAGCCGAGCGGTGACCGAAGCTCAGGGAGAACGGTCATATTTTCAACATTTCTGCTTAATAATGTTAATACTGGGGTTTTGGGACTCACTTTATACAACAGCAATGAGCAAATCCCTCGCGCAATGAGTGAAGCCGATTAAGCAAGGACATTCTTGAGAAATGAGCGGGTAGCAGCTGTTCCAAGAACCGTGAGAGTGCGGACCGGACGAGTGCGGGTTTGACCGGGTAGCACCAGGGCAGCACCAGGGCAAATGGACCGTAAAGAACCGGAGATAGACGATATTCCTGAGGTAAACTGTACTAGCACATGTGGTATAGTCTACAGCCTGGTTAGCTCAGTTAGGCTAAAGCTGGGGCTGTGTTCTGTCTCTGTGTGGCACCGGCTAATCAAAGTTATATCAGTGTTTGACAGGCATCTCACTTTTTCTGTTCTTGTGTGTAACAGGGAAATGCTGAAATATGGTGAAGACTGAATAAACCCACAGTGGCACAGGATTTTATGCAGGTAATGTCTGTAGTAGTCTTGGTACATATTCATCAATAATTATTGTCATACTGCATGCTTTTATGCTTCTTTATGAACCATTTCCAGTTACTATAAAGTGAACGCGTTAACACAGTTTTGGTGATGTTCAAAAGTTAATTTGCCATATATATAATTTATTCTGTACATTACTCCAGGTGCCTGTCAACACCATCAAAGCAAACCATGGTAAGTAATTTATTTTGACTTTTTATCTTAATTAATGTACAATATGATTGATTGGTGACTGAAACAGTTAATTTAAACTTACTATATCTTCATTGTTTATTATTTCCAAGGAAGTGGAAGGGCAATTTGGGAGCATAATGACAAATGTAAATAATTTTGTGTAATTGATGTTTTACCTTGCTTGTTAGTCCTTATTATGATGATGTTTAAGTTGAACTCCTTGCATTTTAAAGCAGGTGCAGTATCTAGTGGTACAAGAAGAAAGTGAACACTTCTGGCAGACATGGCAGAAATTTGAGGGTAAATGAACTTGTGTTTACAAAGTTTTCGGTGTAAAAAGCATTTTGTTTTGATTAATATTGTTATTATTATTGATTACAGGAGGTTCCCTCTCAAAAAGGCTCAAGTGAAGTTCATAACTGCTCTTGAGGGAGGGTTCTTGAATAATTTATGTAAGTATTTACATTGACACAAATCTTTTTTTTTTTTAGCTTTTTATTGATCATATTTATATATTCATGTAGATCATCATTTTAAGACCTTCATTCTACACAATACTGTACTGAGTGGTAAGTGTAAATCATCTATTTTGTGTGATTATTATCCACTGTGGGACTTTTAACAAATCTTAATTTGTTCTGTTGTCATTACCCAAAGTATTTTTTTTTTTCTAAATTTTGGCCTGGTGTTTTATTTGTGCAAAATTGACTCTTGTGAGCTTTAAGCCATGTTAGACTATTGTTACCTCATCAAAAAAATAACCAGAATTGTGTTTTGTTTCATTCACACATGTTTGAATAATGCTGCATTATTAGTCTGTGTATCTCTTCAAAGCTCAAAATGCTCTGTTCTGCCTTGTGATGTCATGAAACAGTAGTTTTCAAGTTAACAGCGCTTTTTACCTTTTGTTCAGTAGAGATTCCAGAGCTGAAATTATCCAAATGATTCTAACGAAGGTGTATTGAGTTTAAAAACACAGTGGAGCACTTCCTGTAGTACCACATGGCATCACAAGGTGGAACAGAGTGTTTTCTGTTTGAGAGAAACTAAATATGTTGGGGTTTTGTGTTAAACATGTGTGAATGAAACAAAAGGTAACTCCAGGTCTGTTTTTAATGAGGAAACAACATTATAGCATAGATTACACAATAGCGTAATATAGGCCCTTTAATGTTCTTTGTTACTCATGTGGAATTTTTATTTTATAGGTGTTCCAAAGGATGGAGATCTTCCTCAAAGATGGTGGACTTGTTCAATCCTTCTGCACACCAATGGGAAAGAGTGCATTCATCAACATTTGCAATGATATTCGTGTTTGGATCCTGACCAGAGGATAATTTAACACTTAACTCGATACATATACACACTTTTAAAGTGTTAAAATTGACACTGTCAGAGTTAATTTAACACTGGCAAATTTGCTGTGTAGTACATAACATACAGTGTGAGCCTCTGTCATGGTGGTTTGGTGCATTCTGGGAGTACAATACCTTTAATAACCTTTTAAAACTGTTTTGTGATGAGAAATGAAGACAGGAACAACACAGAATAGTCTCAGTCCAAACTATATGGACAGGTTTGCATCAGCTAGAGAAAATGTATGCTGTAATTTATATTGTGAATTCTATGATGTTTTGCAGTTTTCCACAACAGTAAAACGAGGTCAAATAGGCGTACACAAGAAAAGTAAATAAAAATAAACTCAAACTCAAGCCCCAAACCACATAAAGACACAAAATGAGGGAAATAGTAATGACCTGTTATAACGACTGATGGATCAAATGATACAGACAACTGAAACTCAGAAATTAACAGGATTTATGGGGGCAAAAATGCAGGGTGCTGGGAGCTGGGTCAGAGGCTGGGGTGGTGTTCCAGTGCGGGTAATGTCAAAAACAGGGTCTGACGTTACTTAGAAAAAGGCAAAAATATTACAGACACAAGCTGGGCCAAACAGTATATACCGCTGAGGATAAACTGACTTTCTGGCAGTGTGTGGATGTATGAGTCAGTTCTTTGTACTGGAGAGGTTGAGGGCTGATTGGCAGTGGACTGCAGGTGAGTAGTGGGTGGGACCCATAGGTGAGGGTAGTGCCAGACTCTCTGCCCAGCTCCAGGCACACAGAGGCCGTGTCTCAATTCGAAGGCTGTGGCCTCCGGAGGCTGTTTTTTTGGCCACATATGTCACTTCCGGCGCGACAAGGCCTGTCCCATTTCATGCAGCCCCTCAAATGCAGCCTGAAAACCAGCCTCGTTTCCATGGAGATCGGGCCGTGAACAAAGGACACGTCTGAGTATCCTTTGCGGCCTCATATATTCCAGCATGCATCGCACGCTACTTCTTCTACGGGAGAATATTAAGTCCGCGGCTGGATCTTCTACTAGTTGCAATTTTACTTTTAAATGTAAGTACTGGTTTACCTCACCTACAATTAATTCTAAGTTACTCGCTACATGAAACAGTTCATAAACAAGTTAACTTAAGTTTAACTTAAGATGTTAAGTTAAACATATGTATGAAGGTAGTTGTTATGGCTTAGTTTACGGCTATTGTTGTATTAGCGGTTAGTAGCGTTATCCCTTACACTTGTTTATTAGCTTAGCTGTTGTAATGTTGGATATTCTCCAGTATGTAAGAATATTCATGTCTTCAGGGAACAAGAAGCAGACCACTCGACTAACTGAGCTGAGGCGGGAGAACGACCACCTGTTCACCGGGGCTAAGTTCTCCGTGAAATGTGATTACTAAATGACGGCCGGGAAGCTGGTGATCTGAAAAGTATACTACACAGTGTAGTACTATCATGTGTAGTAATGTAGTAATATCACAATGGAGAACTAAACCTACCTATTTGTCAGTAGACAGTTGTTCACAAATAAGCTGGACTTATTAAGTGTTATTATCCATTATATCTCCCTTACAAAAGCATCTTGAAAACTGTAATAAAAAAGACATAATTAACTACATAAATGAAAGGATAGCGTGTGCTGCATGGTTATTGAACAAATGTTTGCAGTAACACTAGGAGATCTGTAACAGATTTCATATTATATATAATATAATTATAAAGGTACTGTATTTATTATTATGTAAATGTGAATGTTTATGTTCTGTTTGACTCAGGACAATACTGGAGAAGTTAGGCCTGCAATAATAAGGGCTGCAAATTAATCATGCTCATATTGAAATCTAAATTGTGAAAATATGTGTGGGATTCCTCTATTAATTAAGATGTTTCGATTTATCTAAACGGCCTTTGGATCTGAATGTATATACACTGAACCAAATTTACCTGTAATAGTTTTGTAGTTTTCTTAATGTGTGTGTCATTACAGGTTTTCACTCTGCAGGACAGGACTTTGATCAATTAGACATAAGGCCCATTCTGCTCTTCCTCCTCCAGAAGACAAAGGACACATCACACTGAGTGGTCCAAGTGCACTGGGTCATGTCTCCACTGTCCATGCTGACTGTAGAAGACCTGTGGGGTCTCTGGTTGCATCAGGCCTCCCTCCTGCACGTGCTGTCTACTGCTGACCCTAATGTGTCCTAATAGTGATGTTTAGGTTTAACTTCTAATTTCCTGCACAAGTAAAATAGTCAAATGGTAGTTTCTTTGCATCTTAGCAGAGGAGCACCTAAACAGCTTAATCACTGAGGAAGTGTCCCATGATAAATGTGGCCTTATATGACCTTAACAGGTGTGTGAGACAAAACTGAAAACATATCATTTGCTCATAAGTTTATCTGAATGTTTTTCAGTCTATACTGACATTTGAATCATGGTGAAATGTGCCACTTATTTGATGTCTCTTTTGATAGTAATTAATTACAGTACATGTACTATAAGAATGTACTATTGTACTGCAATTAAGCAGTGGTAATCCACCTGATCATATTTTACAAAGATAATTTGTTCATTTTGGACTGTCACCTGCTTCAGCAAAAAGGGAACAGAATTTGAGAGTACACTGATATACAGCTGTTTTTACTCACCTATTACTGCATTGAATGTGTGTAATGGGTTCAATGTTTGACTTTTCACATCATGTTAAAGTATTTCCAGAAGTTCCTTTGAATGTTTAATAAACCATCTTTTCTCAAAGGAGAGACGTCTTTCTTTATAAACTGATTTAAATGCATTCCCTGTATAAATGTAATCCTTGGTCAATATAAAAATATTTAATAATTATAATAATTAATAATGCAAATCTCATCACTGTATTTCAAACTTTTAGGTAATTTAGCCTATTTTAGATGTATCCCAGAAATAAAACAGTTTTGTTTTGCAAAAGTTAAACATACATTTTCGTTTTAGACACAAGATTTGGATAAGAATTATCAGAATAACTTGGTCTCAAAATCTGATAGCTCAATTACCCAGGCGTAATCTTTTTTATTGATCCGTGTGCGTAATCTGGATGGTGCATGTTGTTAGCATTAGCGTTAGCAGTGTGTCTCGGTTGCTGAGCAACGGGAGCAGCTCCGTGGGTTGGACCTAACCCATTTCAGCAACGGTCTTGCGGTCCGCGGAGGCTGGTTTGAAGGCTGCAGCTTTCACAGCCTTTGGAGCACCCGGCCTTTGCAGCCTCCGGAGGCTGCAGACCCCGAATTGAGACATGGCCAGAGACACAGAAGAGAGGGAGGAGACAGCACAAGGAAAAAAACAGAAATCCTGACATGACCTAAAGTGGAAGTGCAGTAGGCCCTACTCACGCTTACCGGAAAACGTTTGGAAACACGCGGATGAAGATTTTCAGTGTAGTTACCGACACTGGGCATGTGATAAAACCATGGATTCAGCAGCAGCGTCTTCACAACCTGCCAAAGCTTTCCACTGGGGACGGGACTCTAATCACAGCTTCACTGTCACTTACAGACAGCTGGTTGGAACTGTTGATTTGCCGAACATAACGGAACATCTTCTTTTTTTTTTTAAGTAAGTTAGACAAATTATAATACACAAATTAATAGGCATTTTATGAAAAGAAAAAAAGAATGAACACAATGACATTTAGAAAACCAGGCCATTTTGTCAGTTTTGCCAGATTTTGTCAGAGTTACTATCGCCAACAGAGCCGAAAAGACGTCATCATCTGCATGTTTCCAAACGTCTTCCGGTTTTGTGACTTAAGTGTAAATGTAGTCCATAAGATTGCAGGTGAGTAGTGGGTGGGACCCATAGTTGTGAGTGGTGCCAGACTCTCTGCCCACACAGCAAATTCGCCAGTGCTAAATTAACTCTGACAGTGTCAATTTTAACACTTTAAAAGTGTGTATATGTATCGAGTGTTAAATTTTCAGTGTTAAATTTACACTTTTGACAGTGTAAAAGATTTTACACTGAACTAGTGTGGTTTTTAACACTCACAGTGTCAAAAACAACACTCCCTAGTGTACATATATGTCTACACTGGTGTTTAGTGTCACTTAATTAACACTGCAAAAAGAGAAATTTAATTTGTCAACTGGACAGAGTTTATTTGGTCGAATACGTTTCACAGCTCATCCAAGCTGCTTCCTCAGTTCGGTAAATTAACATAAATTAACACTGATAAGTGCTGAAGGTTTCTACACTAGAGTTAGTGTTACAAAATGAACACTAATATTTACACCCAACTCCTAGCAATTTGCACTCACAGGTGTAATGCAACTACACTCGGTGTAAAATCTAAGTAAACCCTATACCTCTCCATAACTATACCCCATAAACCTGCAAAAACAACACAAAATGTATAATACAGAGCATTTTTTTTTTTTTTCTTAAATTGCTCAGTACAAAACATTTAGCCACTATTCCACCAGAGCCAACCCATGAACCTGCAAACAGATTTACAAAAATATAACTTATTCAATTCTTACGACTTGATTTTCCAGCTGCAGTACTAATCAAAATACATTAAAGATATGTAAAAAATACAGGCCAGTCAAAAGGCCTTTTGACCACGCATCATGCAAACAACCCAAAGTCAAACTCCAGTTTCCATAGTCTTAACACGTCAATTTGTAGAACACAAGAAATGTCCTTTTTGACAAATATTGTAAACTGAGCCAAACAGTACCTTTGGAACTAAGGTCTTAAACAGAGTGTCCTGCTAATCTTGATGTTCTTCCAAAAGCCATAGTGATCATTTTAAAGTTGCTCACAGTCTAATCTTGACAAGCTCAGTGAAGGCAGCACCTCTGGTCAGGATCCAAACACGAATATCATTGCAAATGTTGATGAATGCACTCTTTCCCATTGGTGTGCAGAAGGATTGAACAAGTCCACCATCTTTGAGGAAGATCTCCATCCTTTGGAACACCTATAAAATAAAAATTCCACATGAGTAACAAAGAACATTAAAGGGCCTATATTACGCTATTGTGTAATCTATGCTATAATGTTGTTTCCTCATTAAAAACAGACCTGGAGTTACCTTTTGTTTCATTCACACATGTTTAACACAAAACCCCAACATATTTAGTTTCTCTCAAACAGAAAACACTCTGTTCCACCTTGTGATGCCATGTGGTACTACAGGAAGTGCTCCACTGTGTTTTTAAACTCAATACACCTTCGTTAGAATCATTTGGATAATTTCAGCTCTGGAATCTCTACTGAACAAAAGGTAAAAAGCGCTGTTAACTTGAAAACTACTGTTTCATGACATCACAAGGCAGAACAGAGCATTTTGAGCTTTGAAGAGATACACAGACTAATAATGCAGCATTACTCAAACATGTGTGAATGAAACAAAACACAATTCTGGTTATTTTTTTGATGAGGTAACAATAGTCTAACATGGCTTAAAGCTCACAAGAGTCAATTTTGCACAAATAAAACACCAGGCCAAAATTTAGAAAAAAAAAAATACTTTGGGTAATGACAACAGAACAAATTAAGATTTGTTAAAAGTCCCACAGTGGATAATAATCACACAAAATAGATGATTTACACTTACCACTCAGTACAGTATTGTGTAGAATGAAGGTCTTAAAATGATGATCTACATGAATATATAAATATGATCAATAAAAAGCTAAAAAAAAAAAAAGATTTGTGTCAATGTAAATACTTACATAAATTATTCAAGAACCCTCCCTCAAGAGCAGTTATGAACTTCACTTGAGCCTTTTTGAGAGGGAACCTCCTGTAATCAATAATAATAACAATATTAATCAAAACAAAATGCTTTTTACACCGAAAACTTTGTAAACACAAGTTCATTTACCCTCAAATTTCTGCCATGTCTGCCAGAAGTGTTCACTTTCTTCTTGTACCACTAGATACCTCACCTGCTTTAAAATGCAAGGAGTTCAACTTAAACATCATCATAATAAGGACTAACAAGCAAGGTAAAACATCAATTACACAAAATTATTTACATTTGTCATTATGCTCCCAAATTGCCCTTCCACTTCCTTGGAAATAATAAACAATGAAGATATAGTAAGTTTAAATTAACTGTTTCAGTCACCAATCAATCATATTGTACATTAATTAAGATAAAAAGTCAAAATAAATTACTTACCATGGTTTGCTTTGATGGTGTTGACAGGCACCTGGAGTAATGTACAGAATAAATTATATATATGGCAAATTAACTTTTGAACATCACCAAAACTGTGTTAACGCGTTCACTTTATAGTAACTGGAAATGGTTCATAAAGAAGCATAAAAGCATGCAGTATGACAATAATTATTGATGAATATGTACCAAGACTACTACAGACATTACCTGCATAAAATCCTGTGCCACTGTGGGTTTATTCAGTCTTCACCATATTTCAGCATTTCCCTGTTACACACAAGAACAGAAAAAGTGAGATGCCTGTCAAACACTGATATAACTTTGATTAGCCGGTGCCACACAGAGACAGAACACAGCCCCAGCTTTAGCCTAACTGAGCTAACCAGGCTGTAGACTATACCACATGTGCTAGTACAGTTTACCTCAGGAATATCGTCTATCTCCGGTTCTTTACGGTCCATTTGCCCTGGTGCTGCCCTGGTGCTACCCGGTCAAACCCGCACTCGTCCGGTCCGCACTCTCACGGTTCTTGGAACAGCCGCTACCCGCTCATTTCTCAAGAATCGGTACACCAGCTAACCGTGTCCTCGCTTAAAAATCCGCTCATGTCGGAGACATTAAGACTTTTTTCTTAAAGATTCGGGTCGGTCTGACGGGGACTTCCCGCCCACACGGTGTTAAAGACTCACTGTGACCCGCTCATTCCTCCGGAGCCGGAGCCTGATATCGGCTCTGCGCGCGCTTCAGGAGCCGCTCCTGCCCAACACAGGATCAGTCCCGCGGGCCCGTGTAAGACCGGGCTCGGTACCGTGGGGCTTCCCACACGTTGCGGACCTCGGTACAAACTCCCTGCACCACTGTGGTTCACCTGCGGCCTGTAAAAGGCACACACCCCCTCACTAACCAGCGGCTAACAGGACGCAGCTAATGTTAGCGGCTAGCGGCTTTTAGCTTAATCGGTTTCACTCATTTTGCGAGGGATTTGCTCATTGCGAGTCCTAAACTCCCAGTATTAACATTATTAAGTAGAAATGTTGAAAATATGACCGTTCTCCCTGAGCTCTGTCCTCCGGTCACCGCTCGGCTCCGGCCTCCAGGCTCCAGCTCCTACAGACGGGAGCTTCTCCGCAGCCCGTCCCGCCTGTCCCTGTCCGTCCGTCACTTGAGGGTTTCCTTTAGCAGCTGTTGCTGAGAAATAGTATAAAAGGACTGCGTTTTTCTGTACAGACTGTACAGTACAGTTTGATATTAACTTGTGAGCAACAATTAGTAGTAATAATTATTAAAAAATAGTTAAACTGTCAGAATTAAACGAGTTTGCTACATGGTCTCTGCATAAAATGACAGGAAATGTTCAAAAGGTTAACTGTCTAAAATGCAGTATTTGAAAAAGCAAACCTTATCGAAGCGAGCAGAAAAATGGCGGCCGTGCAGCTGCTCCTTCTTCAAACTCAGATCTCTGAAGAACGGCCGTCCAATCCGTCAGAGGCCTTACCGTGTTCCACAGCAGCTCGTGGGAAGCTCCAAGATGAGATAAAAGAAATGCTGAGGTTTGGAGTCATTGAGCCTTCCAATTCTGAGTGGAGCAGCCCTGTGGTCATTGTATTAAAAAAAGACGGGTCCCTCAGGATCTGTATTGACTTCAGAAAGCTGAATGCTATGTCCGAATTTGACGCGTCTCCTATGCCAAGGATTGACGATTTGCTGGGAAGAATTGGAGCAGCCAAGTACATTACCACGTTGGACCTTTGTAAAGGATACTGGCAAGTACCCCTTGAGGAGTCCTCACGGCCTTACACAGCATTCCAAACACCTGCTGGACTGTTTCAGTTTACCGTGATGCCGTTCGGGCTGCATGGAGCGCCCGCCACGTTCCAACGTCTAATGGATCGAGTTCTTCAGGGATGTGAGCATTGCAGTGCCACTTACCTTGACGATGTTGTCGTCTTCAGTGAGACCTGGGAGGATCATGTCCATCACCTCTCCCTGGTCCTGAAGAGAATCCAGCAAGCTGGTCTGACACTAAATCCAGCAAAGTGTGAATGGGCTCGGCAGGAGACACACTACCTCGGCCTCAAATTGACAAGGTCGAGGCAATCCTGAAGTCTCCAAGGCCACGCACAAAGAAAGAGGTGCGGTCGTTTCTTGGGTTGGCAGGATGGTACAGAAGATTTGTGCCACAGTTTGCAACCATTGCCGCTCCCCTCACAGCACTCATCGCCAAAACCCAGGCATCTGGACAGAAGACTGTGAAAAAGCTTTCACCACCCTCAAAGCTCACTTGTGCTTGTCCCCTCTGCTGAAGAGTCCAGACTTCACCAAGAGGTTTCTGGTGCAGGTTGACGTCTCTACAGTCGGCCTTGGAGCAGTTCTGGCTCAAGGCGACCCAGGAGAAGAGCAGCCAGTACTCTACCTGAGTCGCAAAACTCCAACCGCGTGAGACCCGCTACTCTGCTGTGGAGAAAGAGGGGCTGGCCATCAAGTGGGCCTTGGAAAGCTTGCGTTATTACTTGCTAGGACAAGAGTTTGACCTGGAGACCGATCATCGAGCTCTGATGTGGATAAACACCATGAAGGACCATAACAGCCGCCTGACCAGATGGTACCTTGCCCTTCAGGTTCTCCATTCGACACCGTGCCGGCAAGATGAATGTTGTGGCTGATTACCTGTCCAGGTTGCCCCACAGTGTCGAACTTCTGGAAGGGAGGGATAATGTGACGGAGCCAGTCCGTCTATAAGGCTAGTCGGTGTTTCCCCCCCTAAATGTAACCACGGTCTGCTATGTGTGCTACGCCCGTGCACACATACGCTAATTTTTCCTGCACACACTAGTTCACTCCCCCCGGTTTTCCCCGCTGTTTATCCATCTGCACTCGGTGCGCTATTACACCTTTTTCCCCCCTCTCCTCCGTTACTAATTCGCCAAGGGTGCACACTTGAGCGCGTTAGAATATCTTACTCCAAATATGCAGCTCTTACCTGTTCGCTAATGCGTCTCTCTCCTCCGACGCTGCGTGACTCTGCCAAACCGAGCCAGTATTTCCTGGTAGTTGAAATAGGCGCTGTTCGCGCCGTGGTGCTGATCACATGATGCAGGTTGCGTAACCTGATTTTTTACCCATAATTAAGCCCTTATTTTTATAATTTGATGCACATTATTACTGCTGGGGAAATGAACATGATACATGGTAGATGTATTGTGAAATTGTTTTTCCCTACGTTTATTTGTATATGTTGCTCAATGGGAGGAGCAAGTGGGGTATAAAGGGGAGCCGTTTCTGGCTGTCAGTCAGTCTGCCACCGGTTACAGAGCGGGTAACGTCGGTGTGCTGCACAAGGTTGGAACTAAAGGGACCTGAGTTAACGTTGAACTCTACCCATTTTCTTTTTTTTTTTTCTTTTGCTGTAAATAACGGAACATTTTGCTCACTGTAAATATTTTTGCACTGTTTTGCACTTTGGACACTGGCACAATAAATCCACCTGCACTTGGAAATTCGATCTTGCCTGAGTTTTTAGTAGAGCCCCGCCACACTAATCTATGTTCTAATGTAGTTTCCTCGTTACAAAAACAGCTGGAATTGTTTTGTTTCATTCACACATGTTTAACACGCATATTTAACTGCATATTTAGGCCGTTTTTCTTTCAAATTGAAAACACTCCACTCCTTGTGATGTCATGCGGTAATACAGGAAGTGCCCCACTGTATTTTTAAACTCCCCACATATTCACTAGGATCATTTTGGAAGATTTCAGCCCTGGAATTGACAGTCTACTGAAAAAATGTAAAAAAAATAAAATAAAAATAAATAATAATAATAAAAAAAAGGAGCTGTTAACTTGAAAACTACCGCTTCATGACATCACAAGGTGGAACAGAGCATTTTGAAATTTGTAGACAGACTAATAATAAAGAGTTACTCAAACATGTGTGAATGAAACAAAACACAACTTAAGGTCTGTTTTTGAAAAGGTAACATTTTAGCATGACTTAAAGCTCACAAGGAGTATTGGACCTTTAATGAGAATGTTACTAACTGACCCCTGCTTGCTTATGTACACAATCTATAATTGTAAGTCAGATCTTCTGAACATCCAAGTTTAGTCTAATTTTAGTCAGACTCCGCTGGGCTCGACTGGCTCAGCTCTTTGTTTACATCTCGAAAGGAGAAACCCCAAAGCAGCAGCTGGTCCGGAGCAGTGTATGTCGAGTGCGCGGCGTGAGGGGGCCGATTCCTGCGGAAGCCGGCCCCTCTTGGACCTTTAAAAGCAAAATGGGACGAGTCTGCTGAATGAGCCAACGAGAGTGGACATCTCAGCTCAGTCTGTGGGGCAAAGGAACCAGGCTCGACCCAGAAAGACGCTGCAAAGACCCGGGATATGAACGCGTTTGATCGGATACAATGAATGAGAGGAATGCGTAAAGCAAGTTGGAAGAAGTTGGCACGGAGGTTATGACATCGAAAGAGCGGTGGATGTGAACTGGAAAGCGGATTGAAAGAAAGACAGAGAGGGGAGAGAGGAGGAGGACCGACAGACAACAAAGTCACACGGTAAATTAACCATGAAGAAGCGACTTTGAGTGCGTGCATCGCCGAGTTTGGGTATTAGCTAGTTTTAAGCAGCTGCTAATATGCTAACTTCTTTCAAACGCTACTGCTTTTGAAACGTCTCCAAGTGACTTTTTGCTGACTGGAGTGTTATTAAAAGGCTTCTCTTCGCCTGGGACTAGCACACCTGTTCCTCGTAGTCTTTTTCGGGCTAAAGTCTTGGCCATAGCTAGCCCCCCGAGTCCCTATCATAACGGGATCACTGGTGGATTTAATACTTACGCATTACGCATAACGCCATTCAAACGTCTGTGCAATTAAAGTGGGGTGTTTTGGAGTTTGTGTCCGCCTGCTGCTTAAAAGTTCACGCCGTGGACTGTAAAGATTTTAAAACGCACGATGTTTCAACGAGAGAATTTGTAGAAATTGTTATAGGGGTCTATAAATCTGCGTGACCCAAGGCGGTAGTAACAGAGGGATGCGAAGAGCTGCGGAGACCTATTGTAAGTAATTGAACAGTAACTTATTCACTCTGTTGTACTTTAGTCGCGAGTTTCGGCTGCTTTTGATTTGGTTTCGTTTGGAAATGTCTGCAATATAGTCAAAATATGTTTTATTGTCTGTGGAATTGAATATTTAGATGTTTTATTGGTAAAAAGTGTAGCCTAAACCTCCACATTTGTTATTGTATATTGGTATTTTTAACTTAGTGTAACTTAAAGCCCCAGTATGTAATTTTTTAGCGAAAAAATAACAGCTTTTTCATTTTGATTTTGTTTATTGCACTCAAAAACTTGCATCCTTACCTTGAGCGGGCTTGCATCACCACAAACCTAACACTTAATTGTTCTGGAGGAGGGCCCCCTTCTGCTTGTTTTCATGGAAATGTTGTTCCTTTGGCAGGAATATTCCACAGTATGGCTTAAAACATCTCCAAAATATGTTCAAAAGTATGATTTTAATTTTCTGTTTCCATGGAATTAGGCAGATGACATATCTCCAGAAAGTTTTACACTGTTCTGTTTATTACAAATTAATTAATCTTTCTTTGTATGGCTTCTATAATAGGGATGATTTGTAGAGCCCTGGTTTCGTCCTTCTATTTTATTGCAAACTGATTTGGTAAAAGCTTTATACCAGATGCCCTTCCTGGCAAAACCCTTATAGTTAAACCAGACTTGGAATGGCCACAAACAGTGACTTATTTGAATCATTGTGGTTTATAAAATGGTGGTTTAGTTCTTCTTTTATGATTCTCATGGTTGAGTCAGTAACCAAGCGTTTGCCCACCAGTTCTGAAGTTGGTAGTTCAATCCCAGTTCTTGCTGATGTACTGATGATGTACTGTTGTTGTGTCCGTGGGCAAGACAGTTCACCCACTACTATTTTCTAATCTCTGTTCTAATGTAGTTTCTTCTTCACAAACAGACCTGAAGTTGTGTTTTGTTTCATTCACACAAGTTTAACACACAAACCCTGCAGATTTAGGCTGAGCTCATCTCTCAGACAGGAAACACTCTGTTCCACATTATGATGTCATGTAGCAATAGTGCTCTGCTGTGTTTTTAAACTCCACACTCCTTCACTAGAATAATTTTGATGATTTCAGATCAGGAATTGCCAATCTCTACTGAACTAAAGGTAAAAGGAGCTGTTACATTAAAAACTACCACTTCATGACATCACAAGGTGGAACAGAGCATTTTGAGCTTTGGAGATATAGACCATGGGTCTCCAACCTTTTTTCTTTAGTGAGCTACCTTTACAAAACAAAAATGCCAGAGAGCTACCAATTTCAGTAGCAAGAAACTGAGTAAATATAAGAGCCACGGCAAGCCTTAGATAGGGAACAGTTAGATGCTTATAAAACATAAACCATTATCAATTTATCAGTGCACCAAGTTAGGCATCAAAATGATACATTTACAATGGTAATTAATCAAATTTTACTTATTATCCTCAATACATAGAATTCAGAAATCCCTTGGCGAGCTACATGGAAGGGGTTGGAGAGCTACTGGTAGCTCCCGAGCTACAGGTTGGAGACCCCTGATGCAGACAGACTAATAATAAACGATTACTCAAACATGTGTAAATGAAAAACAAAACACAACTCAAGGTCTGTTTTTGAGGAGGGAACAGCATTAGAACATGGCTAAAAGCTCACAAGAGTCAATTTTGTGTGATACAGGACTTCTAAATTGTACCAGTGAGAGAGGGGATGACAGTTTTTCAATGTAAAATCAATTGGAACCAGAGTTGGTGGAGCCTATTTCGAATATGGCTGCTAATGGGTTAGCTATGTCCATTTATAAATACAGTCTATGGTACAGGTGTAGTCTTGTGAGTGCAGTTTGGGTCAGATACACAGAGATACGGAGTAGTTTTGAGAGCTTTTATCACGCCCCCTTTTTAGTCAATCGATCGGCAGCACATGTCTTTACTCGACTACAGCTCTATTCTATCCATCATTTTAACCAAACTTGACCCTCCTCTCCCCCCCCTCTCTCTCTCCTCTGACACCACAGGCCACGGGCTGAAGGATAGTCTTTCCTGTAACCTGAGTGGTGGTTTCCCTGGGGTCTTCCTCCTCCGCTGCTCCGAGTGCATTGCTCAAAGTGCACAGGGCAGGCAGGGGCGTGTGTTTACACCTCCGCACAGGAATGTGTAGGAAAGAGGATGGTCAGTCTGTCTTGGGCTGTGGTTAACCTGCAGATGGAGAGATAAGAGCAGAGGTGAAGAGGTGGAGAGGGGAGGAGGAGATGAGGGGCTATCAGGACCTGCATTCATTCAGCTCACCAGCAAAAGGGACATGGAACAGATTGACAAACTGATCTGTAAACAATGTTTGGAAGTAACTGAATACATGTACCAAGAATATATATTCTGAATTAGCCTGAGCAGTCAGTCTCTTCTCCATTCTGTTTTTGAAGGTTCTGGAACTAGAGTGTGAAAAAAACCTCTGTCCAAACGTGTTATGATTAGTATTACCACTCTAGTTAATTAATTATGTTTTTTAAAATCTTTTTTGCATGTTTTTATTCTTGTTTTTGGTCTTGACTAAGGATGCACCAACTTTTACAGTTCCGATACCAATACCGATACTTTGATACTGAGCGATAGCAGTGTAGGGGACAGTAAATGTCACTTATTTCCTTCCCTGAGAGCATGAAAAACCTCTGTCCAAACATGATCAGAGCCGCTCATTTGTATCATGTGACTTTCTCGTAACATTCAGAACAAAATATAGAACTTCTTTAAGAACTTTTTTAACCTGAGATACAGTAAGTCATTGTTGCTTTGATTGTTGATTTCAGGGGAGCTGGAAGTAATTTTTAACAGGGGCTGCTGTGAAGCTAGTTAGCTAGCAAGCTAGTAAGCGGGAAACCTGACGTTGACAACGTAACTTCCGTAAACCTGCATGTTTAGGCCTAAAAATAATTAAATTAAAATCTAAATACATATAATAGCCTACATGTGTCAAAATTACTTCCCAAAATATTCATAAATACATTTATAAATTGTGCTAAATATTTTAATATATATTTTTTTTAAATCTCCCTCTCGCCACTAGCATCCCCAGCTTCCCTGCTTCCCATGGCCATGGTTGATTCTGTAAAAATCCGCCGTTTCTCAGTCCTTTATGTAGATTTTTCTCTGTTATAACATGTAAACCACTATGTTTGTTTTAGACATGAACAGAGTGTGCGTCTCTCTGATTGGTTAATCTGTCTGTCAATCAAACCCTCTGAAATCAGGGAGACAGGACATAGCTCCAGATCCATTCGTCTTTGTAAAGTTTTGTCAGAGTGTGTGGTTCTGGGCTGGGCAGGTAAATTCTGTATACTAATTTAGAGTATCAGTATTCTGGTAGTTACTTTTTCATTTAGAGGCATTCAAAGGCATATATTACAATATTTGATCATGTAATTTAGGTGTCAAACTGCACAGAATCAGTGACAATACTGGAAAACACTGCTCTTGTGGTGAGTGCAGGTGTGATTTTTCCTTCTCTAATAGACTTTAAAAACAGTGAAACAAATCTAAAGCAATTTTTAATCCTATGTTGCTTCTTAATGCAACGATCAATGTAAAAGTATGATGTATCTGGTGGAGGGTCCATCTAATGCAGGGGTCTCCAACCTTTTTTCTCCAGTGAGCTACCTTTACAAAATGAAAATGCCAGAGAGCTACCAATTTTAGCAGTCTCAAAGAAACTGAGTAAATATAAGAGCCACGGCAATCCTTAGATAGGGAACAGTTAGATGCTTATAAAACATAAACCATTATCAATTTATCGGTGCACTGATAAATGGCAGTCAGGCATCAAAATGATACATTTACAAAGGTAATTAAAAATCAAAATTTACTTATTATCCTCAATGCATAGAATTCAGAAATCCCTTGGCAAGGTACGTGGCAGAGGGTTGGAGACCCCTGGTCTAACGCTTTTTTCCATGGAGATGTTATTACTTTGTCTGGAATGTTTCATAGTATGGCATTAAACCTTTTGTATCACCATGGAGACCAAACCAGACCAAGTTACAGGTCAGATCTGTGGAGAGGCGACCCCGCTCACAGTCAGAATGCCAGTTTTTCTAGTTTTTAAAAATTTTTTGAGCTATAAAACCACCTGTAATTGAATTAATGTAAGATGCTTAATGCTATATTGTGGTACATTCCAGGCAGAGTAATAATATTTCCATAGAAACAAGCAGGTGATGGATCCTCCACTAGAAAAGTTACACAATTCTTCCCTTCTTTGTAAACATAAAGCTGATCACGTGATCAGTTGTGACCTGGAGACGTTTGTATAGAAATATTACTTTATAAACCTTAATTTAATTTATAACTGCAAATGTGTTTATTTTCCATTTCAGTCAGTTCTTTTTAGAGACTTTTGTATTATTATTGTGCTATGCTCTATATTCTAATTTTCCATATCCCCAAAACAGCAGCTACAAACTTGTCAATATAACTCCCATCTCCAACAGTGTGCATGCCTGTCTCCTGCAGAGCCAATGGGAGTTTCAGCTCAAACCCACGCAGTCCTCCCAAACCCTAAAACTTCAATGACATGTTTCACCATTTTCACATTAAAACACATGACTATTGTTCCATCGTATCTCTGACCCAAAGTTACATCTGCTGCTGGAGTCATTTTCCTCCCAAATTCTCAGGAAAACTCCACTGTTGGTTTGGGCCCTCAGTGTCATACATAAGTCCAGATATGTAAAGGTGCACTGTGTAAGTTTTCTAGTGGATGGACTGCCATGGGGATCTAATTGCTTTGCCTGGAATGTTCCACTCATTCACTGTGAGTGGGGTCGCCTCTCCACAGATCTGAACAGTACCTTGCCCTGGTTGTTTTGAAGATTTTGATGTGAATTTCAAATGAATTACGATTTATCTTCCAACGCCAGCTCCTAATTCCGTCTTCTGTCAAATTGTGCTGCTTCTGGACATGTTGAAAGGTCGTATATGATGCAAAATTGACTTGTGAGCTTTAAGTCATGTTCTAATGTTGTTACCTCTTCAAAAACATGCCTGAAGTTGTGTTTTGTTTCATTCACACATGATTGATTAACCCTTTATTATTAGTCTGTCTACATCTCCAAAGCTGAAAATGCTCTGTTCCACCTTGTGATGTCATGAAGCGGCAGTTTTCAAGTCACATTTTTATATAGCGCTTTTCCAACTTCAAGGTACTTAAAGTTCTTTACAACAAGGAATCACTCACTCACGCATTCACACATACACTCACACCAGTCTATGCAGACACTAGGGGTGAGGTGGGTTACGTGTCTTGCCCAAGGACACGATGACAGCATTCATTTGTGGGAGCTGGAATCACACCGCCAACTTGTGAGTCAGTGGATCTGACCACTCAACCAACCAATGATGTTTATGTCGAGAGTGGGATTCAAACCGCCAACCTTCGGATCAGTGGACAAACTTTACCATTTATATTTATTTAAAAAGGGACAATGTACATTGATAAACACCAGTAAAAGATAAAATACAAGTGTAAATGTACTGAAGTTAGCGTACAGCTAATTTACATTCGTAGTCCCTTGACATTTAGGACAGGACAAGACAAACACAACAGTTAAACAAACACAACAGTTAAACATTCAATAAGGCATCCAAGTATCACATTCACACAGGGTCAAAAGTGCATATGTTGTTAAAGTGCATATGTGATTAAAGTGCATACCGTGATTCTAAAGTGCTGTAGTTTTCAAATAAGTTAATTTAGTTTAAAACCAGTTCATATCCACATGTGTTGGTCGTCTCCTGCCGCTCAGAGGTGACCAAGACACTGGAGTTTACGGATTGCCCTCGGGTCCAAAAACATACATACATATTTACATATTTACATGGCAGTAACAGTAGAAACAGTATATGATAAGATAGATTGCAGGATAAATGTATGCGGTGCATGCCTACATACGAATATGTATGCATGCACCACTCAACAACAACCGTAAAAGGTGAGTCTGTTCAGACAATCATGGTACATGCTACATACGTATATGTATCATGTAACACGAGGTCTGAACAGCTCTAATGGGAGCAGTGTTGATTAGATTTGAGCCATTTTTTAAGGTGAGTTTTAAAGGTGTTATACGTAGGGGATTCTCTTATTGTGTGAGGAATGTTGTTCCAAATTTTACAGTCTACGACTGAGAGGACTGACTGTGCGAAGGTGGTGCGTCTATAAGGGACCTCACAATCACCTCTAGTAGTCGCTCTGGTGTTCCTGCCAGCGGTAGGTTTTTGTTTAATGAATTCTTGTAGTGGTGGTGGTGCAAGTCCATGGAGGGTTTTGTATATTGTACAAGCATACTTAAAGTGTTTGAAATTTTCAAAGCTCAGTAAATTATAGGCTTCAAGAATTTGACAATGGTGATATGAAATTGTTTTTTAGCAAAGATTTTAAGTCCTCTTTTATACAGTGATTCAATCTGTTTGAGTGTGGTGTCGCTGCTAAGGGTCCAATTAGTGAAGCAGTATTCGATATGTGAAAAGATCAAAGCGTGCAGAAAGATTCTTGCTGTGTTTAATGTTTAATGTGAGATTGAATTTGATTGTTTTGGAGATTTTTTTAACATGCTTTTTGAAAGTGAGGGAGGAGTCAAGAACAACACCGAGGTACTTGAATTCTTGAACCAACTTGAGCTCCTCTCCCCTCAAAAATACATTTGAACTTGTAATCTGCTTAAGAGTTTGTTTTGAAAACATCATACAGACAGTTTTTTTTGTGTTTAAGAGTAGACATGTTTTTTTGAGCCAGTCTTGGACTTGAGTCATTGCAGATGTAAGAATGTGACTGGCATCTTGTGTATTTTTTGCGGCATCATTGGCGTACAATTGTATATGAATGTTTCTGCATGCATCAGGAAGATTATTTATGTACAGGGAGAACAGAACCGGTCCTAGTATGGATCCTTGCGGGACCTCTACAGGGCACTCCAGGTATGGCGATTTGACACCGTTGACGACAACACACTACCTTCTATTGTTCAGGTATAATTTTATCCATTTGAGTGCTTGATTTGAGAAATTAAAGTGTGTAAGTTTAGCTAAAAGAATCTTGTGGTCAACGGTGTCAAATGCCTTTTTTAGATCTATGAATACTGCACCGACACAACCGCTCTTGTCTAAGAAAGACTTTGTTTTTTCTATAAAAACACTGATCGCAGACTCTGTCGAATGATGGACACGGAATCCGAACTGCATGGGGTGTAAAGGGGTGTGACAGATGTTCAGATGTGCAGTCAGGAGTTTGACAATCCATTTCTCAATTATTTTTGAGACTACTGGCAGGATATTGATTGGCCTATAGTTGTTTTTGTCTTTTTTATCACCTGTTTTGAAAATAGGACTGACCACCCCCACTTTCCATGCAGTTGGGACCACAGAATGTCTGATTGATAGGTTTACCATGTGTGTAATTGGTGCTATTAGCGAATCCTTGTGTTCTTTTAAGAAGTTGGCATCAAGATCAAAGTCATCTTTAGCTTTGGATGTATTTAATGAGTCTATTATTTTATCTACTTCTGTTGGGGTTATTTCATCTATATTAAAAATTGGCAACTCAGAATTGATTGGATAAAACTCATGTTCTGGCGGGTTAAACTGTTTAGATATGTCCTATACAGAATTTACAAAGAAATGATTTAATTCAGAGGCCACAATAAAAGATTAACAACAATATAAATTGTTGTTAATCTGTATCTCTAACTTGTCACTATCTTTTTTTGTTCTGTTTACCGGTAAGTTTATTAATACTGTTCCATATTTTTTTACTGTTACCTTTTGCACTTTCAATAATATTTATAAAAGAGTTTGCTTTAGCTTTACGTAGTGTTTGTGTTACTTTATCCCTAGCCGCAGCAAATTTCTGTTTGTCTACTGTCAGACCCGATTTCAGAGATTGTTTTAGAAGATTATCTCTTATATTCATTAGTTTTCTGCATTCAGTATCTAACCATGGGAGATTGTTTTTTCTTTTTTTTGGTCTCCCCCTAGTGGAGAAGCTATTTATTGTTGACCTAAGTGTTGTTAGGAAGTAGTTACTGCAGAATTGTAGGTCATCTGAGGAAATGATGTTGTTCCAGTCAATTTGATGAAGTGCCATTTTTAGATTACTCTGTTGATTCTTTGGAATAATCTTTTTCGTACATTGTGACATATTTCGATTTATATTTGAAAAACGACTTTTAGACAATTTTCTAGTAAAGAAAATTGCGTTATGGTCCGACCGTCCAGTAAGAAAGTTATGTGTCTGTGTGATTCGTTCAGGTCTATTTGTAAATAATAAATCAATTTTTGTTTTAGAGCGGTTGGTCACTCGAGTTGGCTTATCTATTAATTGTGTAAAGCTAAAATGATCTGTTATGTTTTTTAGCACCTTCCTGTCCTCTTTTTTGTCCCAATTTATGTTAAAATCACCAATTAAAATGATCTCTTTTTTGTGGTTACACAAACTAAGAAGCTCTTTAAAAGAAGTATAAGAATTTTTGTTTGCTGTTGGCTTTCGATAAATACAAATGACTGTAATTATCATGTTTGTCGATAACGTGATGTGCACCCCTATACCTTCCATTTGGAACTCTTTAGGCATTTCAAATTCACTACATTGTAGATGTCTTTTGATGTACACAAGAACCCCCCCACCCCGTCCCTCTAATCTGTCCTTTCTAAACACACTGTAGCCAGGCATGTTAACTAAAGCCTCGGGTGATGAGGGGGATAACCAAGTTTCTGATAAACCCATAAAATCAATATTGGAATTTACCATTAAGTGCTCTATTTGTTCTCTTTTGGAGGCTAGGCTCCATATATTTAAATGACCTCCAAGTAACCCTTTCTTTTTACAGCCTGGATCCCAAATTCTTTTTGCTTGATTCAGAGTTTGAAATAGTTTACAGGATCTATGTCTCTTCATAACTGGGTTTATTTTGTGACCATTTGTATTGTTGTTATCAACATGAGAAGTAGGAAATACCATTTGATGGGTCTGGGAAAGACAGATTCTTGGTGTTCCTAGATCTGGTGTTCCTGGTAGCTGTGGTGGTAGCCTGGGTAGCTGTGATGACAGCTCAGGCTGTAGCCCAGGTAGCTGTGGTGATAGCCCAGGTTGTAGCCCGGTTAGCTGTGGTGATAGCCCAGGTTGTAGCCCGGTTAGCTGTGGTGGTAGCCCAGGCAGCTGCAGCAGTAGCCCAGGAAGCCATGGAGGAAGCCCGGGTAGCTGTGGTGGTAGCCCATGCTGCAGCCCGGTTAGTTGTGGTGGTAGTCCATGCTGCAGCCCGATTAGTTGTGGTGGTAGTCCATGCTGCAGCCCGGTTAGCTGTGGTGGTAGCCCAGGCTGTACCCCAGGTAGCTGTGGCGGTAGCCCATGCTGTAGCACAGGTAGCTGTGGTGGTAGCCCAGGTAGCCATGGTGGAAGCTCGGTTAGCTGTGGTGGTAGCCCAGCTTGTAGTCTGGTTGGCTGTGGTGGAAGCCCAGGTAGCCGTGGTGGTAGCCCATGCTGTAGCCCAGTTAGCAAACGCAGCGGGACATTGCTCCAGGTGCCCCTCAGCCAGTCGCTCATCTGCATTTCTTTGAGGTGTACGCCGGTAAGTACTGCTGCTGTTGTCTTTCCGCTCTCAGGTGGCGGTAGAGAGTCCAGTCGGAGTTAAGTCCAGAGTTGGTCCTTCAGAAGAAACCGCTGAACCTGGATCACGAACGGCACCGGAGATTCACGAAGACTATGGGTAGAATGTGATGCTACCCATAGTGCTCAGCTCCCTTTTACCCTTTAGTTCAGTAGAGATTGGCAATTCCAGGGCTGAAATCATCCAAATGATTCTAGTGAAGGTACATGGATGTTATTAGGTTCTTTTTTCAGTCCAAGGGTTTGTTTTCATACCTGACAGTTTAGTTTCAACTGCTCACTAGCGGTCTTCCTCAGAGTGGTTACGTGATGTTGCTGTGACGTGTCCGGTCAGCTGATTTAAACAGGTTTTGGAGCTGTCTTCCTACCGGTGGAGGCAGGGTGACAGCGCCATCTGCAGTCCGACTTCCTTAGGATAGTATTGCAGGTGTGTGGCCACATTTCTGTATTTCGATTGCCTCTTTAATCCAGTGATGATGTTTGTTTTCCTCTGTCCCAATGATGTTTGCTCCGTCCCAGTCCATAATGTGGTCTAGTGAGCAGTCGAAACTGTCAGGTATGAAAATAAACTCTTGGTCTGAAAAAAATAACCTAATAACATAAATTATCGGAAGACCAAATGAACCTCATTGGATGAAGGTGTATGGAGTTTAAAAACACAGTAGAGCACTTCCTGTATTACCACATGACAACACAAGGTGAAACAGAGGGGTTTTTTTTATTTTTCTGTTTGAGAGAAGAACCTAAATCTGCAGGGTCTGTGTGTTAAACGTGTGAATGAAACAAAACACAACTCCAGGTGTGTTTGTGATAAGGAAACTACATTAGAACACAAATCAGAAAATAGGGTATTATGGGCCCTTTAAATTAACCACAGTGAATCTTGCTTCAAATTAGTTACACAATATTCGTCACAAAAAAATACAGTTAAATATTTTCCCAGCCGTACCTCCACGATGACCTACATTTCCTCTGTTTGGATCAGATCACTTTTCACAGCTTTGAGCAAAGACGCCGAAATCGTGGAAACAGTGAACCTTTTCAGACCTGTTACTGAGTTTTCAAGAGTACAGTGATTTAAAGTGAAAAGTCTGGTCTAGGGTGGACAAAATATCGAAACTGTTTTATTTTATTTATTTATTTATTTATTTAGAAGGGACAATGCAAGGAAAACATTAGAAACATTAGAAAAGATGTCAGATTTAGCTACAAGCATGTGCAGTGCAGTCCTTGGGCAGGTACAAAAGACTAAATTGAAGAGATTATTTACATTAAAAGTGTATTGTGTAACTTTAAATGTTCCACAGTATGGCATTAAACAGCTCAAACCTTACTTTTATTAAATTACAGGTCGTTTCATAGCTCAAAAATACATCTTCCTCTCTCTCTCTCGTATCTCTGTCTCCTCTTCTGGCTCTCTCTCTCTCTCCTTCTCTATTTAATTTTCTCTCTTTTTTCTTCTCTCTCACTCTCTCTCTCTCCCATTCTGGCTGTTTCTTTCCCCTTTCACTCTCTTTCTCTCTCTCTTTGTCCTTACACCCACCCCCTCCCTCTTTCTCTGTCTATATCTCTCTCCCTTCTGTCTCTTTCTCTCTTATTTCTCTCCTTTCTCTCTTTCTTAACACACACTCTTTCTCCCTTCTCTCTTTCTTTCCTCTCTCTGTCTCTTTTCTTTCTTTCCTCACTCTCTCCCTACTGTTTCTTTCTCTCCCTTCTCTCTCTGTCTCTCTCCATTCTGTCTTTCTTTCCTCACTCTCCCTTCTCTATCTCTCCAATCTCTCTTTCTTTCCTCTCTATCTCTCCAATCTGTCTGTCTCTTTTTCTTCTCACTCTGTCTCTCTTTCTTTCTCTTTCTATTTCTCTCTCTTCTTTCTCTCTCTTCCTGGCATCAGCTCAAACAGCTGTTTTTCTGTCGACTGACTCTGCTTAAGTGAAGACGTGTCCACTGCCTCCTCCCTCCAATCTGAAGATGGAGAGAGAGAAAGGAAAGAGGGAGGGAGAAGAGGGAGGGAGAGGGGTGAAAGAAAGACAAATTAAAGAGAGGAGCCGTTAAGAGGAGAGACGAGAAAGAGAGAGAAAGGAGAGAATGAGCACAAGTGAGGTAAAGGAGAGGTAAAGAGGGAGGGAGGGCAGAAAGGTGGAGAGTAAGAGGGAGAAAGAGAGACTGAGAAAGTAGAGAAGAATAAGGTGAAAGAGGGAGACAGCGAAAAAGAGGGAGATGGAGAGAGAAAGAGGAGGGAGAGACAGACATAAATAAAAAGAGGGGTAGAAAAAAGAGACAGAAGTGGAAATATGGGAAAGAAGGAGATGAGAAAGGGTAGCGAGAGAGGAAAGAGAAAGGAAGGAAGAGGAAGGGCGAGAGAGAGAGAGTGAAATGAAAGAAGGGAGCTGAGACAGGGAGAGGAAGGGAGAGAGGAGAGAAAGGAAGATAAAAAGAGGAGAGGGTGACACAAGGAGAGGAAGACAAGAGAGAGGGTGCTGGAAGAGAAAGAAAAAGAGAGGAGAGGGAAAGGAGAGAGAGAAGCATCTGGTCCTCATGTGTGAGTTATGGCAGAGTCCTGACAGCGGAGGTGTTGAGAATTCACATGAGACACAGACACAAGGCGTTTTAGGAGATTCTGTTACAGAGAGATCACTAACCGGCCTGGATCAAGATCACATTTCTGCAGGACTTTATGGAGATGTGAGTCTGGTCACTGGTGAATCTCCCAGAGTTCAGAGGGGTGTGTGACAGGTGGATTAGCCAATCAGAGACACACATGGTCAGTCCGTATCAAAACAAATGTGGCTGCTTACGAGGATTTCAGAATCAATGAGCAAAGGACTAAACTGAATCTGTTCATCTTTGTTAATCATTTCAGTTAAGCGAAATGGTGACAAGACTGACATCCCAAAGTATAAAGAATACAGTATATAATAACTGTGCTGCAACTAACGATTGCTTTTCTTATCATTTATTCCTTTGATTAGTTGTTTAGATTGCAAAAGGCTGGTGAATATATTGTACTCAGATAAAGGTTAAAGGTGCACTTTTAGCTCCTCAAGGGAAATGACACAGTAACTCACACATCACAATATATTATAATAAGAAAGAGTAAAAAAAATATATAAAAGTCAATAAACATAAATTATATAAAAGTATGTACAGTAAGTAAAAAACAAATGTGATATAAATAATATATAAATAATATATCACTGTTATATACAAGAGGTTGCGAGGAAAACAGTGCAAAGATGATCTGATGATTGACAGAAACTAATCAGACAGAGGCTAATCTTTTTTCTGGTGTAGGTGTCCGCCCATTGCTTGTTATTGCTTTGTCTGGAGTGTGCCACAATATGGTATTAGACTTGTCTATTTCCATAAAAACAAGTATGTGACACCACAAAGAAAAGTTACAGGCCAGATCTACGGAGAGGTGACCACACTTGCAGTAAGAATGCATGTTTTTCAAGGGGTTTTTTTAGCAATAAAAACGGCTCTAATTGCAAGATGGATATGTTTAATGGACTATAATAACATCACAGAGACAAGTAAGTGACGGACCTTCCCATGAAAGTTACAGTGTACCTTTAAATGAAGCTGCTTGAGGACACTGGTGGAACACATTTACAGACAAACAATTTAGCATTAAAAGAGAATATACAGTATATGTTAGTGCTGTCAAAAATATTGCATTATTAACGAGTTAACGCAAAACAATTTTAACAGTGTACATTTTTTTATCGCAAGATTAATGGTCTTTGTAGTGAACTGTTTTTTTTTCATAAGCTGTGGCCACTGCTAGTAACATTAGAAAAACTACAGGATCCAGCTGTAAACCGGAAGCAAAACAATTTGTACTAAACTGAGAAGTCCCGTTGGAGGAGGTGGGCTAAAGCACGGCACGGTTGCTCATGTACGCGCACACGCATGACTTCACTATACAAGCCCTGTGTGTGCGCAGATGTTACTCATTCGAGGAAAACACAAAATAAAGTCCACTCCGAAACAAATGGCGAATCCGCACTTACCTTCGATAAGGACTGTGGACGGTGACAGAAGTTTTGCAGCCTCGTCTCCATCTGTCCTCACTGCTCCAAGTTGTTATTATATCCATAAACTCACAAAGGAACGCGTATCGCAGCAAGACTCATATCTGTCTCACTATTTAAGAGATATTTCTGCCACTGGACATATTTCTCCGCTAAAAACTTTAGCTCTGCTGCGTGACATGTAAGCAAAGAGCGCCGTGTGATGACGTCATCGGGCCATGGCCCGGTTCGGTTGTACCGGTGTGAGTGCGGGTCATAGAACCCTACGCAATCGTGTTTGAGCATGGCACGGTTCAAAAGTTCTAGTGTAGTACAGCCGCCGTTGGGGCAGACAAACAGTGGCGCTAACTGGAGATTACTGGACGTCCCTCAGTAATGAGAACTACCTCAGGGTCACAGCACATTATTTCACCCACAGTGCAAACTTCAGTCGCTTTGACTGTTATGAAGACAGAAGAGAAGCACTTCGCTGACACTTTTGCAGAGCACTTCTTGAAAGTAGCCAGAGAGTGAAACATCGAACACAAAGTTGTCTCACTGACAAACAAAAAAAACAAGAACATTTGCACAAAGCAAACCTATCCACTTTTCTATGTTGATAAGAGTATTAAAATGATGATTCAAGGGACAAAAATGTGTGATTAATTTGCACGAGTTAACTATGACATTCAGGAGATTAATGGCGATTAAATATTTAAATCGATTGACAGCACTAATATATATATATAAAGAATCTAAATTTTTCTCCCCCATATTGATTGACCTTGATTTTCCATTCCATCTTCCTCCTTAAAAAACAGACATGTGGACTTAAAGAGGAGTGTCAGGATCACTAGTAATATTTTGTGTTTTGTACAGTATATTAAGCAGCACAAACACATGCAATGTCCGAGTGCTAAATGAGGACTTAAGTTTCACTCATAAATGGTGAGAAAACACTTGTTTACTTTCCATAACTTGGATAATAAAGACGAGAAGCACCAGAAGAGAGAAAGAGGAGAAAAGGTGAGGAGCTGCGGCAGGATCAGAGAGGGAGGGGGAGTGGGGAGCGATCAGACGGCACCGCGCACACACAGAGGTAGACGCACACTTAGAGGCAGGGGCACACACAGGCAGAGGGAAGGAGATGCAAAACTTGTGAAAGTCAGGACATGGGAGGAGAGAAAGGTGCTTTTTCCTCATCAGCTCCATGCCTCACTGCCACATGATTAGCTGTTGACCCATCTATCTTTCGACTTTTGGCACAGTTTGTGTACAACACAATTTGGGTACAAATTGCACTATACAAATAAACTTGCCTTGCCTTTGTATAAGCCAGTTAACAATTATTCAAATAGTTGACAACTGTTTCAATAATCGATTAACTTGTTGCAGCCCTACATAATAATAATAATAATAATAATAATAATAATAATAATAATGCATATTTACCTGCCTCCATCTCAATACAATGCTACAGACCTATAGAATGTACTGTCACCTGAACCCCAGTATTAGAAGTGATCTGAGACATGATATATTGCATTTGGAAGTAAATGACATTGGACAGTAGCAGGTACATGGAATCGTTTGGTTTTACAGTGGCAGACAGCTCTACCGCTAACCAGGATCAATTCTCCTTTTGTCTGAAAAACACGAGTCTACAACTGTCAAAGCTGTCAGTATTAACCACATTTTGCAACTTCAGATCTTTTGGCTGCGTTTCCGTGGTCTCTCTCCGCATGTTTACTCTGGCTGCTCCCTCCTCTCCACTGTGGAAGTGGAGGAGCTTTGAGGGCCTTCCTGTCCGTGTTTGGAGCACTTCTTCCTGTATTACCACATGACATCACAAGGTGGAACAGAGTGTTTTCAGTTTGAAGAAGAGCTCAGCCTAAATCTGCAGGGTTTGTGTGTTAAACATGTGAATGAAACAAAACACAACTCCAGGTCTGTTTGTGATGAGGAAACTACATTAGATGAGAAGAGATCAGAAAATAGACAGGTTTGTGGAGTCAATCCCAAACAAATAATGATGTAAGGTTCAACATTTGTGGATCTTAAGTTTGAATAATTCTTTCAAATACAGTCAGTCTCCCACAGAGTTATATCCCTCCATCTGAAATGAGAGAGGGAGGAGGAGAAAGAGAGGCTAGTATTTATCTGGTTGGCCTTAAATGCTGACGTAAAGGGAAATTGCTGACTTAAGTTTTTCATGATTAAAGGTAATGTAATGTTAGGGTCTGTTATTCTTAAACACTCAACCACCAGTTAAGTTAAAGCTGCACTGTGTAACTTTTTGGTTGGGGTCACAGTCATCTGCTTGTGTCTATGGAGATGTCATTGCTCTGCCTGGAATGTTCCACACTATGACATTAAACAGCTCTACTTTACATTTATAATTACAGGTGGTTTTATAGCTCAAAAATACCTAGAAAAACACATTCTGACTCTGAACGGGGTCGCCTCTCCACAGATCTGACCTGTAACTTGGTCTGGTTTGGTCCCCACAAAGATAGAAAGGTTTAATGTCATACTTTGAAACATTCCAAACAAAGCAATGATGTCAGAGACAGCAGGTAGATGACGCTCCACTAGAAAAGTTTCATAAAGCAGCTTTAATTGTGTCTTATACTATGTGGTGTGGTTTTGTGATTTGTTTCATAGTAACATATTGGTCGGTTGGTTGGTGTAATGTTCCGCAGTGCAGCAGACAGAGAGGCAGACGGTGTTTAGCCAAACAGACGTCCACAGTTTGACAGGCTGTGCTCCCTATAATCAGGATCTGACTTAAATACAGGCTTCACCAGTAGATTACAAAGTCCGGACTCAAGAACACAGACCAGAGACCAGACACCAGAGACCAGGGACCAGGGATCGGAGACCAGAGACCTGAGACAAGAGACTAAAGACAAGAGACCAGACCAAAGACCAGACAGGAGATCACACCAGAGACCAGACCAGAGACCAGACAAGAGACCAGAAACCAGACCTAAGACCAAAGACCAGACTAGAGACCAAAGAGACCAGAGACCAAAGACCAGACAGGAAACCAAAGACCAGACCAGAGACTGGACTAGGGCATTCAATGTAATTAGCACATTTTTTAAGTGGACTACATAAATTTCTGGATGCATTTAAAATGTGAACTTTTAACAGAATCCCATCATTATAGCATGAATTCACTCATATAATAAGCCATATAATTCTAAAACATTTTAACAATCTCAGAAATTCAACCATAGAATATGTGTAAACTGTCACTTAGCATGTTAGCTTGTCCTGATCTGAAGGCTGCTCCTGAGGCTCACAGCTGGATGCCAACAGCCCATCTGCTGCTCTAACACCGCTGTGCTTAAAACTTACTGGTCTGTCGTTGTTAAATCAGACTGTAGAAACCAACACAAGTGACTCCATGTTTCTGTTTTAAGCATTCTAAGCTAACACTGCAGTTTGGTTGTAGACAGATAAAAATGTTGTTTTGGAGCAGGATGAACTCATGGGTAACAGAGACGTGGGAGTGAAGTGAAGCTGGGTTTTGTTACAGCGCGCACGTAAACACAAACTTAAAAACACTAGAGTCTGTGCAGTCAGGAGGAAATAATAAATCAATCAAATAAACCTAGTTCTAGGGATGTGATCATGTCAAAATCCATCAGTACTATATTTTCACGATATGCATCTCATGGTACGACATTTATTGCAATATTTTGTGAATTTGATACATTTTCCTTATAAAATGTCTTGACAAGCATTTGGTACTGTACAAAGAATTAAGATTTAAAAGTGCAGTTATTTCTTCATGTAGTCTCCACTGAAACAGCAAAGGATCATGGTCTGTGTAGTTCCTGTATTTTTAGCTGCTCCTGCACCATAACAATGAATTTAAGCAAAGAGACTTGCAATTCGATATATTGTGAGGGTCCACGGTATTATTGAGACTTTTGATGATACAATATCACAATATTCCAGTTAGTGTTACATCCATACCTAGTTCCCAAATATGAAAATCTTCTGTTTTATGATGCTATATAATTAATGCATGAATAATATACCAAAAAAGAATCATCAAGTTGTTGTTGTTTTTTTTTGTTTTTTTTTTAATGAAAGGAACTCAGCCCTACTCTTTGTGACACTGGCATTGGACACCCGACTGCCTGAGCGCCTGTTCTTGGGTTTCAGCTTCCTGTTTATATGTGACATTTTGAGGACGTTAATTTTCACCATTTAAAAGATCTAATATTTAGTTCTGAATTGTTAATTGCTATGGCTGCAGTGCTATTTTTTCATCATTCTGAAACCCATGGAAAGCAATATTAAAATATTTACATTGTCTCTTTCAGGCGTCCTGCTGAAACGTCCCAAATGAACACAGGCAGTACCTTTTACTTCAAATTCAACTATCTCCATCACTGCAACCTCAATAGCCTCTCATTGCACTGCACTGACTCATACTAAATACTACTACTACCACTACTACTACAGCTGCTTCTACTACTACTCATTCTTTTTCTACTACTGCTAACACTACCACTACTACTACTACTACTACTACCACTACTACCGCTACTGTTACTATTGCAACTACTACTAATACTTTTACTACTACTGCCTCTACTACTACTGCTGCTGCTACCAATACTACTATTTTTGAGTGTGCTTTGAGTGCCTTGAAGGTGGAAAAGCGCTATATAAAAAAGTGCCCATTTACTACTACTACTATTACTTCTACTGCTTCTACTACAGTTCCTGACAAAAGTCTTGTCGCTTATCCATTTTGTAGAAACAAAAGCTTATAACCTGACTTTAAATTAATCGATTGGTTTCAGAAATGTCTCATATGAAAGCTAAAACCCTCCCAAATTATGCTCAATATACTAAAATGAATTTGCTTCACTGAAGAAAGATTGATCATTTAATGAACACAGAAAGGTCAGATTTTGGCAAGACAAAAGTCTTGTCGCCTACAGAAAATTGAACAAATAATTTACTTCAAATACAAAAATATGTTGCATAACGTCAGTGAATTAAGTAGTGGTGCTGTGAGATCCATATTTAATATCTTGTATGACTTCCATGAGCTTGAAGGACTGCATCCATGCGGTTCGACAATGATTCATACAATTTGTTGATGAAGTCATCAGGAATAGCAAAGAAAGCAGTCTTACATGCCTCCCAGAGTTCATCAAGATTCTTTGGTTTTGCCTTCCATGCTTCCTCTTTCACTCTACCCCAGACATGCTCAATGATGTTCATGTCTGGTGACTGGGCTGGCCAGTCCTGGAGCACCTTGATCTTTTTCGCCTTGAGGAACTTTGATGTAGAGATAGAAGTATGCGATGGAGCACCATCCTGCTGCAAAATTTGACCCCTTTTATGGTTGGGAATGTAAGAGGTAGCTAATACTTTTTGATATTTTAGGCTATTGACATTGCCTTCCACCCTGCAAATGTCTCGCACACCCCCATACTGGATGTAACCCAAGACCATGATTTTTCCGCCACCAAACTTAACTGTTTTCTGGGTGAATCTTGGATCCATGTGGGCTCCAGTAGGTCTCCTGCAATATTTGCGGCGGCTGTGATGTAATTCAACCGAGGATTCATCTGAGAAATCCACCTTCTGCCACTTTTCCAGTGTCCATCCTTTTAGCAGGCTGTGGGCCTTGGCAAATGCCACATGGTTTTTTAATTGCCTTTTGTTTAGTGCTGGTTTCTGTGCACTGATTCGACCATGGAGGCCATTTCGAGACAGAATTCTACAAACTGTTCTGGTTGACACAGGGACTTGAGGTGACCAGGCCCGGTGGAGCTCTGCTGCAATGGAAAAGGGGCTGGCCTTGGATTTTCGAATCAACAAACGGTCCTCCCGAGCAGTTGTCTTGCGGGGTCTGCCGGACCTGGGCTTGTCAAAAACATCTCCAGTCTTTTCAGATCTTTTTCTTATTCTTTGTACTTGACGCTGAGACACATTGAAGGTGTCAGCCACCTCAGCAGTGGATCTGGTCTTCAGCCTCTTGATAATTAACACTTTGGTCTCAGGGTGGAGCTTAGGCATGTTGTCAGAGGTCAAGTTGCAGTTGATGTGAAGGTCTGGTGTGCTGGGGTTCTTTTTATACACACCCACTAATTGATTGATCAGTAACTGATCACAGGTGAAGCTGTAATCTAGGATTGGGTGCATCATATGACAAGGCGACAAGACTTTTGTCTTGCCAAAATCTGACCTTTCTGTGTTCATTAAATGATCAATCTTTCTTCAGTGAAGCAAATTTATTTTAGTATATTGAGCATAATTTGGGAGGGTTTTAGCTTTCATATGAGACATTTCTAAAACCAATCAATTCATTTAAAGTCAGGTTATAAGCTTTTGTTTCTACAAAATGGATAAGCGACAAGACTTTTGTCAGGGACTGTATTATTATCATTACTACTATGACAATTTCTACTAATACTACTTCTACTAATACTGTTACTACTACTGCTACTATTATTGCTTCTACTACTACTACTACTACTACTACTACTACTACTACTACTACTACTTCTACTACTACTTTCCGTCAGTCTGCCCCAGGGCAGCTGTGCCTACAATGGTAACTTACCACCACCAAGTGTGGAGTGAATGAATAATGCTCTGTAAAGCGTCTTTGAGTGTCCAGAAAAGCGCTATATAAAACTGATGCATTATTATTATTATTATTATTATTATTATTATTATTATTATTATTATTATTATTACTTCTTCCATTATCACCAGTTATCAACATAAAGTTTTCTCACTCCAGATACAACTTTAATTCTGTATGTTTCCCATTAGAGCAGTCACTGAAGCAGAGTCTAATGAAAAGCCTCCTTCAGCTCCTTCACCGTGAGTCCGTCCCTTTGTCCCCGTGTCTTTCATGTATTAGTGGATCAGTAAGAGCAGCCCTCGTCTTTGTGTGTGTTCACTGAACCAGTAAAACTCAGCTTTCCTCACCCCTGCTCAGGTAAAAATAACTCCAGCGCCCCCTTTTTCCACAGCCCCCAAACGCACCATTCATTCTTTCTACAGCTCATTCCTTTAGTCGTGATTAGTGCTTCTCAAACAGTGGTGCGAGCAACTGTGGTGGGATTTGATTTAGGTCCGACTTGTGTTCTTCTGGAGGGTCCGTCAGCTGCTTATTTCTATGGATATATCATTGCTCTGCCTGGAATGTTCCACAGTATGACATTAAACAGCTCTACCTTACATTTATTCAATTACAGATGATTTTATAGCTCAAAAATACCTAGAAAAACAGCTCACAGCATTCCAGACAAACCAATAACATCTCCATGGAGAAAAAAGCATTTGACGGACCCTCTGCCAGAAAAGTTACGCAGTGCAGCTTTAAATATATTGAAGTTTGGACCTAGCTTAGTTCTTGTTTACATTTGAGTTAATGATTCAGTTTGTGCATGTTAATGTTTTGCTTTGAATGTTCCAAAGTACAGCATTAAACTTCAAAAATCAGTATTGCATTTATTCAATTACCTGTGTATTTATTGCTAAAACCAACCTTATAATTGTGAATGAGCTCGCCTCTCCACAGGTCTGATGTGTAGCTTGGCCTGGTAGTAGCATCACCTGTTTATCTCTGGAGCTAAAGAAGGTTAATGCCATACTGTGGAATATTATATGGAAATAAGTAGCTGAGCCTTCCAAGAGAAAAGTTAGTGCATCTTTATGGTCTAATTTGGCGTTTTTATTATATTTGGTCCTTGCTTTGATTTAAATCTGGGTATCTTAATTGTTACTGAAATCTAATGCATTATTTCATATTGTTTATAATAGAAAATGTTGCAGAAATAGTAATTAAAAATTGAAGCCGCAAGCGGCGTCGAACGGCCCTTGCCCGGCGCACACGCTCCTCCCACGCGACCGCCCCAGCACGCTATTGTCCCTTCCCAAGAACTGCCCAGGCCAACACATCCTCCACCAGAAAAATTACATAGTGCACCTTTAAATGTTATTTTTAGGAGTCCTTGCGCCCTTGTTGGCCAACCGTGAAAATTGCCCTATGTCAGTAATGTATGTTTTTCTTCTATTTGATCATAAATTGTATTTCCCAAATTTGGTGCAAATCCGATAATGTTGACATTTCATGTCTATGGTAGGGGGCACTGTAGTGTACACTTAACATATGCTTTATTGTGTATTATATTCAGGCCGAGATTACACATTAGTGATTCAAATTACTAATGTGTAGGAGCAAATCTTGACATTGAAAATTGTCAAAAATTCTGATTAAAATTTGCGACTTCACCGCACATAAACCTTGACAGTTATCAAAATAAATTGGATAACTTTTTATGCCCCACTTCTCTAGATAATGTACGGTGATTTTCAGCCCTGTCGGTGAAGCGCCTTCAGAGGAGTGTGTAAAAATGCAACGTCAGTGAAAATGCTCACTTAGCATTTAGAAAATTTCAATCCAAGATGGTTTGTCAGGGAGCGTGGCCATAATATTTTTTGTTTGTCTTCACATGATGAACATGTGCACCGAATTTAGTGGCTCTATGAAACTTTACGTCGGGACGGCTCCCATAGGCGCAATGTATTTCAACTTTTGTAGGTGGCACTGTCGAGCCATTTTTTTATATTCACATACAGTACACGCTCGTCATTCGTCTTCGCGTCGGGGTCTCCCATTGTCACCCATTGATTTCTATTGATTTTTAGCAGTCAGGAGTGTATTTGCAGGACAGAAGAGCTTCACCGCTTCGCCTATTGACTCAGTGTTGACTATGACATGTTAGCAAAAACATATGCATATCCCTTGCCTTCGGCATTGGTTGCTAGGATACTGCTGTTCATACAGTTGAGCTTCGCACTCGGCTCCTTGAGCTTCGCGCTCAACTTCGTAAGACAGTTGACAACAATTCAACTCAGTGATGAGTGCATGAGGATGAGTGCATGAGGAGACAATGTCTATGACTGCATCTACACTGTAACTTTATTTCATGTGATTTTACTTTTATTGTATTTTTACTGCTATTTCATAACTATATGTGGCTTGCACCAAAAATTATTTAATAAAAACAAGTTCTTAAAAAAAAATGAAAAGGGCTTATTTCTGAATGTTACTTCACAAGTAACACCAGATACACCATTGTTGTCTCCTGACCTGTATCTCTCTGTCCCTCTCCTTCTCTTCCTCCTCCTCACCCTTCCTCCTCCTCTTCTTCCTCCTCTTCCTCATTTGACAGAACAGTCCTGCTAAACCCTCTCTTCTTTGTGCCTCTTCTTCTGGGTCTCGTTTCACTCTTGGCCTGTAATTAAGAGTGTATTTGTGGAGAGGAGAGTCTTCAGAGAGAGGAAAAGAGAGGGAGGGAGGAGGAGAGGGGGATGGAGGTAACAGACGCATAGAGCGTGACCTGCTTTGGGTCATGGTTGAACCCTCTCCCCACAGGACAAAGCCTTCTGCTGGGCTCAGGGCACTGTGGGTGGTACCACGAGAAAACTACGGGAGAGAAGAAAGATAATCCATACAGCTAGAGGAATTTGGAAAGTTATTGTCATTTCTATAAAAATCAGTGACCATTTCAGTGAATACCAACTTTAAAGAATGCATATAGTACTTGTGTGGATCATTCTGTGGATACATTTTAAATCACAATATTGATCTAAAAAAGAAACAAGTGCACTGAATTCCATGTTACAAAACTGTGGTGTCCAATGGGAACTGACGTGGCCGTGAACATCGTCACAACAAAGCGGCCCCTCCTATGGATATCAAACTAGAGCAGAGCTTTTTTTTTACATTTGGATCAAAATGCGATGCTGCTCAATCCTATGTTTATCACCCATTAAGAACATCAAACTGGAGAAGGAAGTGCGTATGTCACAGTGGGTGTGTACGTCACAGTGGGCGTGTACCGGTGGAGCTGAAAACAGATGTAGATGGGCAAAATGGCGTCTTGAAAATTAGTGATTAAAGATGACTCAAACATGAATCACTCCAAATACAACTTCAGAGGATCAGTGAGAAGAAACTACTATAACATGGTGAAAAGATCTGAAAAGTCCAGTTTGAATAATAAACTCAGATTAAGTTTAATGGACTGTGCTATATTTTGACCACAGTCCAGTTATGACAGTATTCTGGATATAGCGTTTACATGCGCTGTGAGAAACCAGGATACTCATGTTTCTGTGCACATGAGGAATCAGAGTATCCTGGATATTTAGAGTTGTTGCTATGGTAACTATGGCACAGATATGGCAAGGAGCTACACATGCAGCAACTTTGCTAACTTAAGGCTTTTTAACAGGTTTCTAACAACAAAAAAACACATACATTCAAGTAAGAACATTTAACAGTTGAAAAATACAACAGTGTGTCACAGAGTCAGTTTAGTTCAAGAGCAACACAAACAGCCACAGAAGTGAGCCTGGTGTTAAAATGTGGCTGTATCAAACAGATGACTGCTTTATTTTGTTTATAAGTATAAAATATTATTACTTTAAAAGTCCTGGTAGGAGTTTGAGTCATTTTGGGAAAGTAACTTCTCCTGCTGTACCTGTTATTTGAATTCGCACATGCTCAGTACAGCTCCAGCATCTACAGGCCACAGTATCCTGAATACTATCAGAAAAACCCAGTGAGAGTTTCCTGGTTTCTCATAACTGGGATACTGGCATATCCAGGAGACTGAAGTCAGGATACTGTGTTTACATGGACACTCACAAAACCAGGATCCTCAAAAAACCTGATCATAACCGGGAGAGTGTATATATACACACTCACTGACTGTATACATGTATACACACTCACTGACTGACCTATACAAATCTCTGGGTTGTTGAGTGACCGTTTTGGTGATTCAAGTTGCAGACAGCAGCAGAGAAAGTGGGCTTGTCTTGTTTTTAAGTTTAGTCACTAGTGGAGTTTGCCTTAGTCAGAGTGAATCATGGGAAATGCAGTCCATAAAGAATAAACCACTTCACTCCTTTCAGTGGAAACAGCCCATCGTGAATAAATATAAACAGGAATGTTAAGAGTCATGACCACCTCAATAATGACTAAGGTACAAAATCTGTTTTAAATCTGTTTTAAAGAAAGGTTTTTCAAAGGTGCACTATGTAACTTTTCTGGTGATGGTGCACTGCCTGCTTGTCTCCATAGAGATATAATTGGCCTGGGATGTTCCACAGTGTAACATAAACTGATCGGTCTTTCAAAACTTTAGGAGGCAGGAGTGCTACTTGGATGTGTAGAGACTGTGCAGAATTCTCCTTTTGGTGCTCTTCAGTGAGGGTCCAGTCTCAAATACAAAGTTGAAAAAGCTGAGGCACTCAAAAAGTACAAAATAATTCAAAGCCTTTAATACCACCTGACAGATAAAGTTAAAATCACGCCAACATGACTAGGACTAGTTTGCTCTGATAAAGGCCGAAGGGCCGAAAAAAGAAAACATAAATTCTTATGGAGTTGGGTTGCCTCTCCACAGATGTGACCTGTAACTTGGCCTAGTGGCATCACCTGTTTGTCTACATGAAGAGAGGTAACCTTAAACCTAAATGCTATACTGTGTAACATTTTTGATTAATAAAAACTATAGCATCTATATGGGGCCTATCTAGTGGTACACCTTGACTCTGAAAGGTTCCAAATTGCACCTTGCAGAATAAAATTGATTAGCAGGATATGGAAACTTAAAAAAAAAATGTAACGACTAAACCTGTTCTTGCCTCACAGTGAGAAGGTCTTTGGTTTGATTCCTGGAAGGGTTTTTTTCCACATAGTTTTCCTCCCATAGCTGCTACATTAAAAAAAAGAATAACCATCGATTACAATAAGTCATAAACAAACATTGGGTAATAAATGAACTGTGATATAAGTCAGATCGCCACATCCTCACCAGGGATGCACTGATACTGATACTGGTATTGAATATCAGCATCATGAAAATTTGCTGGATTGGGTATCAGCTCTTGTCATGGTCTTAATTTTCATTGAGTTATTTTATTATTCTTAACCTGGTTTTATTTTGTAATTTCGTGGCCATACCAGCTTGTCAAAGCCTGATCCCATCAGATCTCATAAGCAAGTACCTGGCCTGGTTAGTATTTGGATGGGAGACCACTAGGAAAATCAGGTGCTACAGTGGGGCGCCAGTCGCAAAAAAACTGTTGTTGTGTCCTTAGGCAAGGCATTTCACCCACATTGCCTAGTATGAAAGTGGTGTGTGTGTGAGTGTTGGTGGTGGTCGGAGGGGCCGATGGTGCAGATTGGCAGCCTCACTTCCGTCAGTCTGTCCCAGGGCAGCTATGGCTACAATAGTAGCTTACCACCACCGAGTGTGGAGTGAATGAATAATGATCCAGAGGAGTGTCCAGAGGAGCGCTATATAAAATTGATGCTTATTATTATTATTATTATTATTATTATTATTATCATTAATAATAATAATAATAATAATAATAATAATAATAATAATAATAATAATAATGATAATAATGATAAAAATTCTCTAGCAGTGTGTGTTTTGAGTTTTACTTCCTGTTGTATTGATTGTTTGCCCTGCCCTAATGTGTCTCACTTGCATCTCGTTCATCTGTGTGCATTTATACCCTGTGTTCTCCTCTGCTCTTTGTTGGTTCATTGTCAGCATCATCTATGCACTGGTATACTTAAACATAAACTTGGAGTGGTGCATCTCTAATCTTAACCCCTCTCTGTCCTCTTCCAGGCTGGTTCCCCTCCACCATGGCAGAGGTCCTGGATGGCTCTGCCCCAGGAGCGGTGGAGGTTTCTGGGGTGGACTGGCACAAGCGCTGCCTGGCTCTGGAGATGCAGCTGCTGCGCTTCAGACTTCAGGCGGGGAAGATCAGGGAGCTGCTGGCAGAGAAGGTGAGACTGTGCACTTAATACAATCTCTTGCATGTCTTGTTTACAATTATGGATATGAAATTCCTGTTGATTTTAATTTAGATGAAATTACAGAAGAATTATGTAATCATCAAACTGTTAACTGTTATTAATTCGTGTAGTATGAACATTTATATAGCTTTTAAGATATGTCTTTTTATGAAATTAAAATTGTTAAGTGTTTCTTTTAAATACAGGACCCCAAGAAGACTAGCTGGCCCTCGGGTACAGCTAATGGGGATCCTAATAAATAAACAAAAATAAACAAATAGAGATTCAGTCATTTCTAATCATCAAAGATCAACTTATTAAAGTACCTCATTTTTTCCATGTCTGTGAGAGAAATGTGTGTTGCACCAGTACAGATAGACTGTAAGCATCTCTTGAGGTTAAAATTAGACCACTGAATGCTGTTTGTATCAAATTATAAAGCGTTTATTGTTCGTGTCTGTCAGGAAGTGCATGGTTAGCATGCTAGTTGTTGTTAGCATTACTGTCAGAGCAAATCTCTGCTCTAGCCTCTTGAAAAGTGGTGAAAAGTGCTTATTAAACTCATCATTCTGTTTTTCAAGTTTTTAAGACTAAATCAATTGATTGTCGATGTGTCATTCTTACAATGACACGTTTTCTTCAGGATAATACTTTGCAGCTGATGTCATCCACATTCCCTGGCGGGATAATGCTAGCTGTAGGCACTGCTCTGTCTGAGCCTTGTTAGATTTTAATCTGACCATAAAGAACTGACTTATCTGGAACTACAGCAGGTGAACTGATCTGTATTGTTAAACAAGTCCCTCTCAAATAACATTACAGTCACAAGCTAGCATTAGCATTAGTCAACAGTTTTTCAGTTAGTCCCTGTCACCTTTATGTTGAAAATCAAGCTCCTAAATAGGACCATGAACACTCGGACTGATCAAAGGAAAATGAAAATGCGCTCTTTAAATCACTTTTTTGTATTTTGAGTTTTCAGACAATCTTAAAACATTTTTGACAGTGTTTGCTAATGTGTGTATTTTGTCACCATGGTAACTGATGAACATTCCACCACAGACATACTGGCAGAACACCCCCAGCTTGATGTTACTGCAAAGTATTTATATACAGTCTATGATACTATACCATAACTTACACTATATTTGGGGTCAATTTGCTCAATAGAAGTCCCGTACTTTAGTGTAATGTGTGAAAGCATGTTGTAAACTCATCTTCTGTGTCTCTGTGACATGACTCTTGTTTTGGTCTTGTTTTGGCGCATGGGGAACTCATTAAAAGTGTGATTCAGTCCAAAAGCAGGTGAGAGCACCGCTGTTTACGACTCAGAGACGGGTCTGTAAATGTCTCATCCCCTCACTCTGCCTCACTAACACAAAACAGACTCATATTTGTGTTCAGAGGAATTAAGATTAAAACCACAAGAGAATAAACTCATCTTTAAGTGTGACCAGGTTAGGGCTGGAGTTCTGTATTGCTTTTATTCGATTAACCTGAGTCCTTACTATTTTTTGTAACTTTTAGAGATTTATATGTGACAACAGCAGCAACAAAAATGAGTTTAATCAGTATTTTTTCATATTAAGTACAGAGAAGTGGGCGTGTACCAGGGGGTCAGTGACAACAGTTACTAAAGCAATGGCATCTTGAATGTAGAATAATAAAGATAAACATGCATGAATCAGCTATTATAAAAACTATTATAACATGAGTAAAAGTTCTTAAAAGTGTATTTTGTAAAATATCTCTCCTTTAAGTGTAGATCCATGTGAGCTTCTCCTCTCTCTCTGTATGTGATCCAGACTGGTTCTGTGTCTGGTCTGTCCTCCTCTTCTCCTCAGTCCAGAGTCAGGAGTCTCTCTGACCCACTTAAGGATGGAAAAAACATTACATCGCTCCTCTGTGACAGGTTCTGTGTCTCCCCCTCCTTCTCTCTCTCTTTCTCTCACCCGCTCTCCTTCCCTCTCTCTGTCTTTCCTTGTCTCTCTCTCCCTTCCCCCTCCTCTCTCTCTCTCTCTCTCTCTCTCTCTCTCTCCCCCCCCTCCTCTCTCTTTTTCATTCTCTCTCCAGCCATTTGTAAACGAAGGCCAGCTTCAGGGCCGTCATATTTACAAAATGTATTTGCTAAATTATGCTTAATATATGTTACTGTATATTTTTGTAATTTTGTAATTACTAAAATAAAAAAGACCAAAGATCAAAGAGACACTGACATGAGGAGGACAAGATGTTCAACATTTTCTTTTGTGTTTAAGTTTGTAAAATATATAAACTATATTTAGTTAATATTTAGATGGTAAAATATGCAATATTTTAAATAATATTTAAAGGTGCACTATGTAATTTTAATCTGCTGGTATCCATGGAGATGCTATTTGCCTGGAATCTTCCATAGTATTTCACTAAGCAGGAACAAGAAACAAGCAGCTGACTCACCAGACCAAGTTACAGGTCAGGGGCCTCATTTATAAAGGACTGCGCAGGAATTTTCCTGAGCTAGTGTGTACTCCTAGTCGCCACCAGAGGCGTGTGCCACACAAACTCCAAACTTACAAGACCCTCCGTGCACACTCCACCACACAACCTGTGCTTTATAGATCCCACCTGCAGCTAGAATCTGTGCACATGAAGCCATGTCACGCCACGTCACGTCACGCCCTCTCCACACCTCCACTTCACCATAAAAGGAGCAAAGTGACTCGTGAATGAGATTTACCCAAACATGAGCCGATAATCAGTGGGTTTGACCGAGACACGTGGGACAGAGGGAGAGGGACGCTCCACGCAGCACCACGCAGCACCACGCAGTCACGTCAAAGGCTTAAACAAGGTTTTACAAATAAATACAAAACTAAAAGTGACAACAACGACTCATCTCTTAATTTAATAATATTTCATCATATTTAGACAGTGCATCTTTGCAGATAAAGTCGAAATATTTTCTCACTATTTGAAGAATTTTATCATTTTTAAATATGCCTATGATGTGTTTGTTGGGACTGGCCCTGTTTATGCACATATACTAGTAGTCATATCAGGCACTGTTATTCTGCCAATAAAGGTTCACATGAAACATCCAAACTCTGCTTATCTGTTTGAGTGCTCGAGCCTGAGTCTTACTTCTGTGAATGTGTGGGGCTTGGGTCAGGATGGGGACAGACATTACTGTGTTCTTTATACAGACAGAGAGCAAGGTCTCATGTGCAAGAGCTCCCCATTACACAAAAATGCAGGAATATTTTGTTCCAGTCAGATTCGGCCAGTAGGCTGTCGCACGTGGACTCGGGCCACTCTGGCGCTCGGTGTGTAAAGACAAATGTAAAGTGTTGGAGCGGCGTTTAGTCCCGGTGCTTCATTAAACCAAAGCCTCGCTCCTGTGCTCCATCTGAGGGAAGAGATTTCTTTCAGGTCATTATTTTGTTCTGTCTGTGTTGGGTCACAGCCTCGGACTGTAATTTATAGAAATCTATGATCACAACGTGGATGCTGCACCGGGAAAGTGAACGTGCTCGTGCACGAGAGCGTGCGGTTTCAAATGTATAATATTGTTGAATAAACAGCCCCTCTCCGTGTTTTGGCTAACTTCTGCTTAAATGCACAGATATGAATGTAATAATTTTATATGCGTGAATTTGTCTTCACTTCTGCTCCTCTTCACGAGTGTCGCTCTTTCCCCGTGTCTCCAGACTTTGCTCAGAGCGTACGGCAGGGTCCTAGCTGCCATAGAGATAAGCAAAGGGCTGCGATTAGGAGTTTCATAAATCCCACTGTTGGCGTAAAGAGTGCCTATGCAAAGCTTTATAAATGAGGCAACCTTGCACACAGTAAGAATATGTTTTTTTCAAGGCACCATGGAGCAATAAAGCCATCTGTAATTCAATAACACATACGTTTAACGCCACACTATGGAACTTTCTTGCATGACCTTCCAGGTGAAAAGTACTGTAGTCCACTGTAGTGCACTGTTTTCCCTGGGGAGCTACTGAAGTGTACTTAAAGGTCTATGTCACTTTTTGGTTGGGGGTCCATCACCTGCTTGTTTCTATGGATATGCCATTGCTGTGTCTGGAATGCTCCACAGTGTGACATTAAACAGCTCTACTCTACATTTATTCAATTACAGGTGGTTTTAGAGCTCAAAAATACCCAGAAAAACAGACATTCTCACTGTGAGCAGGGTTGCCTCTCCACAGATCTGACCTGTAATTGACCTGTAACTTGGTCTGGTTTGGTCTTCATGAAGATTAAAAGGTTTAATGCCATACCCTCCGCCAGAAATGTTAGTTGTAGTAGTTGTTGTGTGAGAAGTGAAACTATATTAATTATTATTATTTTGTGATCAATTTTTTATTTGTAATCAGACAAAATCAAATGACCTCTCTCTCAGATACCTCTTTTTGGGTGTCAAATAAGTTCTATGTAAAAAGTTAAAGTGCAGTATCTGATGGTTTGGATTTTTTGATGAATAGGTAATTGTGTTCCATATTCCTTTCCAGTTGTCATTCTCCAATGCTGCATCCAAATCCTTACTCCACACATTTTCAGTTTTCAATGGTTTATAATTTGCAATCAATAATATATTATATATTTGTGAAACAAAGCTCTTTTTGTTTTGTTTTTTCTATTTAATATATTGTGTAATTTGTGTGTGGTAAGAGGTTCATTCCATCGAACCCCTTAAGCTTTCATGGAGGATCTCAACTGGAGGTACACAAAAAAATGTAAAAACTTGAAGCATTTTTGAACCCTCTCTGCTTCTCTGGTCTAATGTTCCTCTGTGGGATAAACAGAACACAGTGCAGTTTTCTACTGGGAGAAGGTTTTAATTCTTAATCGAATCTGTCCATTAAAGCCACAAGAAACCCTCCTGACTCTGGAGTGATTCTGGAGCTTCAGTGTGGCTCTGCTCAGGTCACAGGGTGCAGTCTGTAGTAAATGTTTATGACGTTTTGTTTGAACAGAAGATCTTCATGATGAACTGTGAGGCTTTTGTTTAGTTTGAGTTTTTTCTGCCTCAGAGACTCAGAGAAACAGTCACATGTACAGATTTGGAGTTCTTCATTTTTGAGTTAAAGGTACACTGCGTAACATTTCTAGTGGAGGGTCTGCCACCTGCTTGTCTCTATAGAAATAGTATTGCTTTGTGTGGAATGTTCCACAGTATAGATTAAACCTACCTATCACGCAGGTTACAGCACTACGCTACATTACAGTTCAGATCTGTGGAGAGGTGCCCCTGTTCACAGAGAGAATGAGTGTATTTTTAAGCAATAGAAACACTTATAATGAATAAATGCTTAAATAATTAATGTAAATAATAATAAATGTTTAAAGTCAAACCATGGAGACAAGCAGGTAATGGACCCTCCACGAGAAAAGTTGTGCAGAGCAGCTTTAATGTGTGATTGGAAGTTAGTAAAACTTTGATAGGAATTGTTTCTAATATATATAAAAATAAATGTGTTCTTCACCTTCCACGGTGGTTGGTCTCTCTCACCCTCATCCAGCTCGGGCCCTCTACCAGAGGCCTGGGAGCTTGAGAGTTCTGCGCAGTATCTTTGCTGTTCTTAGTACTGCACTTTTCTGAACTGACTGTTTTGGAGATGTCTGATGTTTTTCCGGGTATCTGCTTTAGCCACTCCTCCAGTTTGGGGGTTACAGCCCCGAGTGCTCCGATCACCACGGGCACCACTGATGCCTTCACCTTCCAGGCCTTCTCCAGCTCTTCCTTGAGCCCCTGGTATTTCTCTAGTTTCTCGTGTTCCTTTTTCCTGATATTACCATCGCTTGGTATTGCAATGTCCACCACCACGGCTTTGTTCTGTTGCTTATCCACCACCACTATGTCTGGTTGGTTTGCCATCACCATTCTGTCAGTCTGTATCTGGAAGTCCCACAGGACCTTGGCTCGGTCATTCTCCACAACCTTCGGGGGTGTTTCCCACCTTGACCTTGGGGTCTCCAGCCCGTACTCTGCACAGATGTTTCTGTACACTATGCCCGCCACTTGGTTATGTCGCTCCATGTATGCTTTCCCTGCCAGCATCTTACACCCTGCAGTTATGTGCTGGACTGTCTCAGGAGCCTCTTTGCACAACCTACACCTTGGGTCTTGTCTGGTGTGGTAGATCTGGGCCTCTATTGCTCGGGTGCTCAAGGCCTGCTACTGTGCAGCCAGGATGAGGGCCTCTGTGCTGTCCTTCAGACCAGCCCTCTCCAGCCATTGGTAGGATTTCTTGATATCAGCCACTTCAGTTATGTTTCGGTGGTACGCCCCATGTAGGGGCTTGTCCTGCCATGATGGTCCCTCCAGCACCTCTTCCTCTGAGCTCCACTGTCTGAGGTATTCCCTGAGCACATCATCTATTTGGGCCTTGTCCTTGATGTACTTATGGATTTTGGATGTTTCATCCTGGACAGTGGTTCCCACACTCACTAGTCCTCGGCCTCCTTCCCTCCGGCTCGCATACAGTCTCAGGGTGCTGGATTTGGGATGGAACCCTCCATGCATGGTCAGGAGCTTTCGTGTCTTAACGTCTGTGGTCTGTATCTCTTCCTTTGGCCAGCTTATGATTCCTGCTGGGTATCTGATCACTGAGATGCACTGTCACCACTGCTGTTCTGCATAGGTCTGAACCCCCTCAGCCAAATTATTGACCGCACTGGCTATGGATACCGACTCAGAAACGGGGCCATCATCAACCACCTCCTCTACATGGATGACATCAAGCTGTACGCTAAGAGTGAGCGAGACATCGACTCACTGATCCACACCACCAGGATCTAGAGCACAGACATTGGAATGTCATTCGGGCTTGAGAAATGTAGTAAGTTGGTGACAAAGAGAGGGAAGGTAGTCCACACAGAGGGGGTCTCACTCCCAGAGGGAACAATAGCAGACATTGAGGACAGTTACAAGTACCTTGGTATCCCACAAGCAAATGGCAACCTTGAAGAGGCAACAAGGAAAGCGGCTACGGCCAAATACCTGCAACGAGTAAGGCAAGTCCTAAGAAGCCAGCTCAATGGCAAGAATAAGGCACAGGCAATAAACAGCTACGCCCTGCCAGTGATCAGACACCCAGCAGGAATCATAAGCTGGCCAAAGGAGGAGATACAGACGTTAAGACACGAAAGCTCCTGACCATACATGGAGGGTTCCATCCCAAATCCAGCACCCTGAGACTGTACGCGAGCCGGAAGGAAGGAGGCCGAGGACTAGTGAGTGTGGGAACCACTGTCCAGGATGAAACATCCAAAATCCATAAGTACATCAAGGACAAGGCCCAAATAGATGATGTGCTCAGGGAATGCCTCAGACAGTGGAGCTCAGAGGAAGAGGTGCTGGAGGGATCATCATGGCAGGACAAGCCCCTACATGGGGCATACCACCGAAACATAACTGAAGTGGCTGATATCAAGAAATCCTACCAATGGCTGGAGAGGGCTGGTCTGAAGGACAGCACAGAGGCCCTCATCCTGGCTGCACAGTAGCAGGCCTTGAGCACCCGAGCAATAGAGGCCCAGATCTACCACACCAGACAAGACCCAAGGTGTAGGTTGTGTAAAGAGGCTCCTGAGACAGTCCAGCACATAACTGCAGGGTGTAAGATGCTGGCAGGGAAAGCATACATGGAGCGACATAACCAAGTGGCGGGCACAGTGTACAGAAACATCTGTGCAGAGTACGGGCTGGAGACCCCAAGGTCAAGGTGGGAAACACCCCCAAAGGTTGTGGAGAATGACCGAGCCAAGGTCTTGTGGGACTTCCAGATACAGACTGACAGAATGGTGATGGCAAACCAACCAGACATAGTGGTGGTGGATAAGCAACAGAACAAAGCCGTGGTGGTGGACATTGCAATACCAAGCGATGGTAATATCAGGAAAAAGGAACATGAGAAACTAGAGAAATACCAGGGGCTCAAGGAAGAGCTGGAGAAGGCCTGGAAGGTGAAGGCATCAGTGGTGCCCGTGGTAATCGGAGAACTCGGGGCTGTAACCCCCAAACTGGAAGAGTGGCTAAAGCAGATACCCGGAAAAACATCAGACATGTCAGTCCAGAAAAGTGCAGTACTAGGAACAGCAAAAATACTGCGCAGAACTCTCAAGCTCCCAGGACTCTGGTAGAGGGCCCGAGCTGATGAGGGTGAGAGAGACCAACCACTGTGGAAGGTGAGGAACACATTTTATAGATAGGTAGGTAGGTAGGTAGGTAGATAGGTAGGTAGATAGATAGATAGATAGATAGATAGATAGATAGATAGATAGATAGATAGATAGATAGACAAAAAAAACAAAAAAAAAAGTGTTCCTCACCTTCCACGGTGTTTGGTCTCCCTCACCCTCATCCAGCTCGGGTCCTCTACCAGGGCTTGAGAGCTTTTTTTTTTTTATATATATATCAACACCAGGATGTTGATGTTTTAGCTGATACTAAATTATACCATCAACTACACAGGGGAACACTCTATATGTTGCATTTAAAGAAAGACTTGTTTTTAGTCAATTTAAGTGTGCTGAGTTCAAATCTGAAGTTAGTTTTTTTCTGCAAGCTACAGATTTTATGCAATCTTTGATTTTTATTAAAAAAGAAAAAAAATCAAGCATTATTATAGGATATTGCAATGTCAGCCACAAATCAGTATATTTAACAAGGCTTCACAAACAAGGATATGTTACGTCTCTGATGATGGAGTGTGTAGCAACCACAGATGTAACAGAAGGCATCAGGCTTGTTTCTACAGTGATGTCTCGATGAGGAAGCCATGTTTGATCTGGAAAAAAGAAGCATGATAAAAATATTAGAATCTATCTATGTATATAATCTCAAAACGCTTAGATTTGGGTTACGTAAGTTCATATTTAGACTATTTCATCTATCTCAAATTGCATGAAAGCTTATGGAGAAAAACTAATTTCAGATCTGAAATCAGCGCCTAAAAATCCTTCAGAATCAGTTAAAAAATCCAATGCAACAGAAAGTTAAAATTTTAGTGTTCCCCAGTGATTCAGATAATTTCCTTGGTATCAAAATCAAGTTCTCCTTTAGCATGAAGCCTAAATTGTGTAAAATTGTGTAATCAAATAACAAAATATTCCTCAGATCTGAGAAGAGTAACTCAGCATTCTGGGTATGTATTCTGAGTGCCACCAAATGAGAGTAACTAAACCACAATACATGTAACTCAAAAGTACAAGTACTTAGAATATGTCTTCTCAGTACTTGTACTCAGTTACTTCCCAACAATGGATATCAACTGTCCCATATTATCTTTATTATCCCAAAGAAAACGCATAGAGGGACGTCCTAACCAGAATATTTAGAATCACATATGACTCACAGTACACAACACCCAACAGGAGATGGTCTTTAGGCAACGTTCATGCTATCTACTCCTTCTTATCAGGCTTTTAGGATTCCTACACTAGCCTAAAGAGAATCATGTGGACAAAGAAGAGAGGGAGGAATGGGGGGGTCTAACATATGGTAATATAGCCCCTTTAAAATCCTCTGTTATCAGAATGTTCCCAATTGTGGAATGGAGGCGACTGGAGCCAAAGTGAAGCATATTACATAATATATTTTAAATGATTACTTTATTAACAGATATAAATGCTAAATGCAACAGAGTTCATATAATCCACAGGAGTCACGCAAAAGGCACAAGGGAGTTTCCAGATTTCCAGAGATATGGCAAGGTGGGTAATGTCCAGCAAGTTCAATAAGTGCCTAGTGCCCAGAGCAGGGGACAGTGGGTGTATGTGTGTGTGTGGTTGAGCGGCTGCAACGCCTCTCACCGCACCGGCAGACACTTGCACTCTTTGACTTCGGTTCAGGCTCTAGGCCCTAGCTCGCCATCCAGTTTTTGAAGCATCCAGTTTCTGGAACCTGGCCTGTGCAAAACAGGATCAGCAGTAAGTAATACAATAATTAAATATCACAATTAAGTCACTATAAATACAATTTCACAATATCATAACATTTTGTCATAATAATAATCATTCATGTACATGTATAAATATTTGTCAATTTCCCATAGACAGTAGGCAACAGTTCATTTTAAATTTGCTTTAGCAGTGTTATCAGACCATTTCATAACAATCATAATTCACTGTCAATATCAGTTCAGAAAAACGTCAATAAAGTCCATTGGTCAAAGTACATATAGCGCCTTTAACAGTGATCACATATATGAATGGGAACGAGTGCAGCTCACACCAGCACAAGCTCACAGCTCCATATACAATGCATTCAACTAGAGCGCAAGGATTTGCATTGTAGCTCCGAGCGACAACAACAAAGTTGGCACTCACCAGTTCCCTTAGTGAAATCACACAGGCTCCTGACAGCAATTCATCATGAAGGCAAGAGGCATCTAGAAAGGTCGGCAGCATAACTTACTTTAGAGTACTTTTAGAGTACTTTTAGAGAAAGAACAGTAACTTTTTAGAGGGACAATACCTTACAATACCCTACCTGCAGGTGCTCAATTACACCCAGGACCAACACAACACACAGCTGAATAGTACTGCGTGGCCATGTTTAAAAGAGCTTGACGCACTAAGTCTCACAATAGCTGAGAACTTAGCCGTGGATGAAAATGTAAGAAAAGTACCTAGGTTACAAAATTATAACAAAAAATGAACAACAATTCTGAATTTTTATTTAAGGTACAAACATAAGATACAAAAATACAATTTTCTAACCTCATAAATGTGTAATATATCTGTAGATGAAGTGAAAAACTGTAGTGGTCTTTTTTTTATAAGGATAAATCTGGATTTTTCCTTTGTCAAAAATGCTTCTTAAATTAAGAAATAACATGAAACACACATTTAAATGTTGTTTTTTTTAAACTGGACTCTCTCTCACGTGTATCTGAGTGATTTTCATTTGACAAATTTCTCTTGATTTTTCATATTTTCTGATATTCTGAAGTTAATCCCAGTTTTCCCATTGTAATCACATTATGTTCCATTTCACTTTTGCCTCCAGCTGTAAAACCTGTGATTGAATAAATGTAAAGTAGAGCTGTTTAATGTCATTGGAAAATTTCAGGCAGAGTAATGACATATCCAGAGAAACAAGCAGGTGACGAATGTTCAACGAAAAAGTTGCATAGTGCACCTTTACATATCTGTTACCTATTTGCGTTTGATGATTTTGCTGGTCCATTAATTGTTCTGCACCGATCCGTCCCACACCCTCACCTATGGTCATGAGCTTTGAGTAATGACCGAAAGGACAAGATCGCAGATACAAGCGGTTGAAATTAGTTTCCTCCACAGAGTGGCTGGGCGCTCCCTTAGAGATAGGGTTAGGAGCTCAGTCACACGGGAGGAGCTTGGAGTAGAGCCGCTGCTCCTCCACATCAAGAGGAGCCAGCTGAGGTGGCTCAGGCATTTGATCTGGATGCCTCCCTCAGGAGGTGTTCCGGGCATGTCCCACCGGGAGGAGGCCCCGGGGAAGACCCAGGACACGCTGGAGGGACTATATCTCTCGGCTGGCCTGGGAACACCTTGGGGTTCCCCCCCAGAGGAGCTGGAGGAAGTGTCCGGGGTGAAGGAAGTCTGGGAGTCCCTGCTTAGACTGTTGCCCCCATGATCCAGCCCCAGATAAGTGGAAGAAAATGGATGGATGGATGGATTAATTGTTCTGTTTTACTCCCATGATGCCTGTACCTGATGCTGAATCCTGGTTTATTTTGGTTGGTGTTGACAGCCTGGGGCCTTAGTGCAAAGTGAGTCACTTGTAGACTTATAGTTTACTTAAGCCTGACAGATCCAGGGTCAGACAGAATCCTGGACCCACCTCAGAACTTCAGACTCATGTTTCCAGAGGCAGAGAAGCAGAATGGAGTAGAACACATGCACTGTGCTTTATGGGGGCTCTGTATTCTGGATTTGTAAGTTTAGATGTTTATGTTTGTGATGCTAACTATCTAGGCCTGTAACAGTAACTTAATGCTGTCAATCAGATCTGTTGCTAACGCTAGCGGGAGGGACCTCGGGGAAAGAAGACGCCTGATTGGTCTGTTATTAAAGTTAATATTTTGATTTAGGGACAAAATCGTGAAATAAAAACCCCAGGATCATGTAGAGCACGTTAATACAAAAGACTATATAAAAAAGTGGACTAAAGGAGTGTAACGGCACCCACAGTGTTCAGCTCCAGTCAAATGAAGCTCACTGAGGCTAGCAGTTACAGGAGTGAATTTGGTTTCATATTGGGACTAGGAATTTATTTATGGACAAAATAGCGAAATAAAAATCCCAGGATCATGTAGAGCAGGTTAATATGAACATTTTAAGACCAGAATGTCAAGGTTCACAGCAGCAGTTAGAGAGAGTGGGGTGATGCTTTTTCAATTCAAAGTGAATTGGAGCCAGAGTTGATGGATCCGGAACCACGCCCATGCTCACTTCCTGTTTGGAACGCGACGGCTAGCGGGTTAGCTATGTCTATTTATATATACAGTCAATGGGTGCAATGGGACACTTTAGTACGTCATTTGTAAGAAGTTACTTTTCTACCCTCTATTCAAATCTTATGGTTCAAATAAGTAAATAAACATGGTTCTTTCTATCAAATATTGTCCAATAAATAGATATTATAATTATTATAACAGGGCTAGCCATATTGGCTGTGATGTTGCTATAATATAAGGAATAAGCACCTTTTTACACCTAAATCTCCTCACCCATTTGCCAATTTTTGCCTTTGAAATTTTACTCAGAGAATTATTAATGTTAATATATTAAATTAAATATTTATCTGTAAAAGGCAAGACATTTTTCAAACATTCTTCCATGATACTTAAAAACAAGTCACTAATACTGCAGGGATGTCCTGATATGTCCAGAAGGTATACAGTATATGGTGCATATTATTTCACCACTTTCACTGTCTTTGTAGGTGTGTGTTCTGTTCTGTTTTCTTTCACTGAGTTTAAGAGTTGAACTGTCAGTTTTTAGAAACAAGACTTGGGTTGAGTTATAGACAAACGCACAAGGTTAAAAACAGGGTTAAACACATTTAAACTGCGCAGAGAGAAGAGGTGGAGGACTGAGCCTGTAACTAAAGCATGGAACTAAAGGTGAAGTAAGGCTGGGCACATACCTGCACTCTTCAACTAAAGTGAGACTTGTGTTGAGTTATGGCCAAATGCTCAGGGTTAAACACAGATCTAAAGGGTGCAAATCAGAGGTGGAGGATGGAGTCAGTCTGTGAAAGCACCACTGAGCCTGTAACTAAAGCATGAAACTAAAGGTGACGTAAGGCTGGGCACATACCTGCACTGAAGCTGTTTGACCTGGAGCAGTGGGTTACAGAGAGCTGATTTTTCTCTGGATAATGTAAAGGTTTGTAAAGGTGTGTAACAGTTTGTACAGTTGAATAGACCTAGCTAACAAACAGAAACTGTAAACAAGTAGGTGTATTAGTTTCAGAGTAGTTTCAGTGTAGTTAGCTCCTCTCTTCAGGCAGACATAAGGCAGTGTCCACCAGTGCCTGACCAGAACTGAAGAAGCAGCTTGGATGTGCTGCGAAATCTTTGTCCAGCCAACAAATTGAATTTCTCCTTTGCCATGGATTCTACTTGGACGACTGAGGGATTCTACACACATTCTTCCACTTATGTCAGTGCTCAAACTGGATTAGGACCTCTGTGTTTCTGAGGGGCTCTGCTTTTGGGGCTGCTTCATTTTAGGGAAACATGTCAAAGTATCTGGATTACATTGGCCTCCTGTTAAGCTCCTAGTATGTCCCAAACTAGAGAAACTGTTTTGTTCTTTAACCTTTGTGATTCCTCTGTGCAGATGCAGGAGCTGGAGCAGAGAGTGATTGAGGCAGATCAGAGGGCCGACAATGCAGAGAAACAGGTAATATTCAAGGGCCCAAGTTACATTATTTTCTGATGTGCGTTCCAATGTAGTTTCCTCATCACAAACAGATCTGGAATTGTGTTTTATTTCATTCACACATGTTTAACACACAAACCCTGCAAATTTAGGCTGAGTTCTTCTTTCGAACAGAAAACACTCAGTGAAAACACTTGTGATGTCATGTGATGACCTGGAATTGCCAATCTCTACTGAACTAAAGGTAAAAGGAGCTGTTCACTTGAAAACTACTGCCTCATGACATCATAATGTGGAACAGCATTTTGAGCTTTGGCGATGTAGACAGACTAATACTGAAGGGTTACTCAAACATGTGAATCGAACAAAACACATCTCCAGGTCTGTTTTTGTGGTTTCTTTATTGCAGCTTTTTTAACAATACTGTAGATTTAGAATAGTTTTTGTGGCATAAATTTGCTCTTGGGTTTTTGTATCAGTGGCAATATTATTGTTAATCTATATATTTACTTAAGCGATATATTGCACATCAAACAATGTTCCACAGTATGGCTTTAAACCTTTCTATCTTCATGGAGATCAAACCAGACCAAGTTACAGGTCAGATCTGTGGAGAGGCGACCCCACTCACAGTCAGAATGTCTGTTTTTCTAGGTATTTTTGGGCTATAAAACCACCTGTAGTTGAATAAAAGTGAAGTAGAGCTGTTTAATGTCATACTGTGGAACATTCCAGGCAGAGCAATGACATATCCATACTGTAGAAACAAGCAGGTGACGGACCCCCAACCAAAAAGTTACACAGTGCACTTTAATCATAGTACATGTTCGTTTATATAAGGTTGCCTTTAATTAGCAATTCACAGCTATTGTTGAATTGCTAATTAAAGGCCATTACAGTCTGAGCTCATCTGTAGGTGGTAATTTGATGGAGCCAGAACTTCACAAACATGGAATACCTGAGCTCTTACACAGCTGCTGCACTCAGGCCAACTCCTCCAATACTGTACTATGAGACTAAAAGGTGCACTGTGTAACTTTTCTGGTGGAGGGTCTGTCAGATGCTTGTTTCTACAGTATGGAGATGTCATTGCTCTGCCTGGAATGTTCCACAGTATGACATTAAACAGCTCTACCTTACATTTATTCAATTATAGGTGGTTTTATAGCTCAAAAGTACCTAGAAAAACACATTCTGACTGTGAGCGGGGTCACCTCTCTACAGATCTGACCTGTAACTTGGAAATGTAACTCTGGTTTAGTCTCCATGATGATAGAATGGTTTAACACCATACTGTGAAACATCCCGACAAAGCAACATCTCCATGGAGAAAAGCATTTGTGGGGCCTTCCACTAGAAAAGTTACACAGTGCACCTTTAATTCGTTAGATTGTGTGAAAAGTTCTAGAATTACCATTTTAAAGAGAAAGAACCAAACTGAAAATGTTTTGGATTGACAGATTTGGCAGGTTAAAGGTGCACTGTGTCACTTTTCTGGTGGGACCAGCTATCTGTTTGTCTCTCTGGAGATTGCATTAAACTAATCTACCTTGCATTTATTCGATTACAGTGTTTTTCAATCTAAAAATGCCTTGAAAACATGCATTCTTACTATGAGCATGGTCACCTCTCCACAGATCTGAGCTGTAATTTGGTTTAGAGGCATGGCTTGTCTGTCTCCGTAGTGTAATGCCATACTGTGGAACATTTAAGATGAATCAATAAACCAGAAAAGTGCACCTTTAATGTTATGGCTTAACTTTTCTGGTGGAGGGTCTGTCAAATGCTTTTCTCTGTGGAGTTATTAGTGCTTTGTCTGGGATGTTTCACAGTATGGAGTGTCTGTTTTTGAGCTATAAAACCACTTTTAATAGAATGAATAAATGTCATACTGTGGAACATTCCAGGCAGAGCAATGACATATCCATAGAAACAAGCAGGTGATGGACCCCCAATGAAAAAGTTACACAATACACTCTTAAAGTCCAAATTCAAAGTCAAAATTCAGTCATTTCAAATCATCATTGATCTTCTCGGGTGTTTTTAATGTCAGTGAAAGTGTGTGGTTTGGAGCAGAGTTCAGATTTTGGAGGAAAAAATTTGTCTATTTTTAGTGTTAAATGTGTTAAAAGTGCATGGTAAAAGTGTTAAATGGCACTGATTAAATGATTGTTATGATTAATTATTTTTGTGCAAGAAATTAATATTGAAGCCATTTTTATTTCTTTTTAGCAAGAAAAATATACAATGGAATCAAAAATCGTGATCAAAATTTTGGATTTTTTGTCATGTAGTGTAGTTTTTTTCTAGTTCATTTGTAAGAAAATATGTTGAACTTTGTGCCAGTTTTTATTTCATGTACCTAGTAATTACAGAGATATGAACCATAAACCATGTTAAAAAATCTGACGGTTACACAGCAAGCTTCACCTGAGAATTCTCACCTGTCTTCACCTGTTCTCACCTGTCACCACCTCCATTTTAAACTATAGGCAGTTTTTAATGATGTCATGTGAATACAATTTATTCTTTGTACTTTTTAGATTCTTGTCATGGAGGAAAAACTCAAGTGTGCCAACATCCAAACCAGCGAATCAGAGAGCTCCCTGTACAGAAAGCACCAGGAATTGACCAATCAGCTTCAAGAAAAAGATGCAGTGATAAAGCGATTGGAAAACCAGCTGGAAAAACAGGTAGAGACAATAAGTGATCAGGGGAAATAGAGTAGCTGAAAACTGTATTTTAATGCTACTTTAAAATAATATTACAAAGGATCAAAGGGCTCATATTACACTATTTTCTGATCTGTGTTCTAATGTCGTTTCCTCATCACAAACAGACCTGGAGTTGTGTTTTGTTTCTTTCACACATGTTTAACACACAAACCCTGCAGATTTAGGCTGAGTTCTTCTCTCAAACAGAAAACACTCTGATCCACCTTGTGATGTAATACAGGAAGTGTATTACCACATGACACTGTGTTTTTAAATTCCATACACCTTCAAAGTTGTATAGAGGATTTTCCAAGGAGAGAGAAATACAGACTGTTTGCCCATTTTCAAATGTTGCCCCTAAGTAGAAGCGCCTCCCCCCGCCTCCTCCTTACTCTAGAAATCATCATTACAGCCGGTGCGCGTTCAGAAGTTACCTGTCCAGAAGAAACTCGTCAGTCTTTAGACCCTTTGTCTGCTTCAGTGCACGCCATCACTGGAAGGAATCTACAAGAATCACCTTAGTGGGCGGGCGCAAGTGAGCACCTAATGGAATAGATGTGTTTTGTTTGGGCTCTCCAAACTCTCGCTATATTTGGTAATTATTTTACATTTTTGATAAATATCATATATCCCGTACTGTTAAAGAACAACTACCGTCAAGAACGCCGACATGACGAAACCGAAGGGCAAGAGGCAAGAGAAAACTTTTGAGACGAATGTTTTGGACGCACCTTAACTAGCTGAAAGTGCAGAGCTAACGGTAGCTGATACTGAGCTAACTTCTCTGCAATTTGAGACTTAAAGACTACGATGAATGATAGATTCAATATGCTGGTGGTGTCTCTAACATCCACTAAAGCATCAGTGGCGGATCTCTGTAACCATACACATGTGGTGGAGAAGGCCAGCTCTGATCATGACCGCCGTCTGTCATTCATTGAAAAATCCCTTGCTGCAATTCACCCTGAAAATGACTCGCTTCGCCAGAAAGTTATTGACGTGACTTGGAGGCTCGCTCCCGACGTCAGAATATCAAAATCGTGGGGCTAACAGAAAAAATTGAAAACAGACGCATGAAGCATTTTCTGTCAAGGTTTCTCCCAGAGCTTTTGAGAGCGGAGCTTTTTGGCAAGCCAGTAAAAGTGGATCGAGCTCACCGCTTGGGCACCCGTGTTCCCAAGGCTGAGGGGTGCAGATTCACGATTTCCAAATAAAGGAGAAGATTCTGCAGCTTGCACATCAGGGATTCCCCCTGTGCCATAACGACAGACCCATCTAGATCTCTTCCTGGACTACCCCACTGAGGTGACAAAACAACGCCAGGCTTAGATGTGGTAGATGTGGCTTCATCTACCCTGCTCGGCTTCGAGTGTCACACGGATGCACGGTCAAGTTGTCCTCCACTCCACATGAAGCAAAGACTTTTGTGGACACTCGGCAGGAAGGCTGAAGGAAGGATGATTGTCTGCTGAGTCGGGAGCTGGAACTGTTTTCCCAGGATTTAAAGTGACATTTGACTTCATTTTGACATGACAAGAGTTTGGAAGGGCTCTCCTCAGCTTTGGAGTTTTTCTTCTTTTTTATGGTTCATCCAGCCCTATGTGAGTATATATAGGACATGTTCTCACTTTGTTTGGGAAAGTGGGATGGTGGGAGGAGGGTAACCCTGTTGTTAATGTCTTATTACTTATTTACAAATTTGGTTGTTTTAGGTTACAAAGGGGCATTTTAATTGTGAGCACTACAGTTTTATATTTCTTTTATGCATCCTAATGCATCAGCAGCAACTGGTGAAATTAGATTTGTAAGTTGGAATGTGCGTGGATTAGGACATTTGTTGAAGCAAGCTTGTTTTTCTTCAAAGACACATATTACTTAATTGTAGCTGGGCAAATCAAATTTTTCAGTGTACATTTTCTAGTAAAGCGAGGGGTGTTGCTATAGCAATCTGAAGGACAGTCCCATTTAGATGTCTCCACGGTACGTGATCCAAATGATCGATTTCTTTTCATTACTGGTTATATTCAGTCATGTCATGTTTATGGTCATGTCATGTTTATGGTCCAAATTTTGACAACCCAAATTGAAATATTCAGTTCATTACCAGACATTTGTGGCAAAAAAAAGGAGAAAATTTAATTTGTCAACTGAACAGAGTTTATTTGGTTGAATACGTTTCGCAGCTCATCCAAGCTGCTTCTTCAGTTCTGGTCAGATGCTGGCGGACACTGCTTTATATCTGCTTGAAGGGAGGAGCTTAATTACAATGAAAATTACTCTGAGACAACACATATTTAAATACAGTTTCAATATTGTTAACAGTTTCTGTTAGTCATGTGTGTCTATTCAATATGGAGTGGGAGTGGGGGAGTAGTTAGCATATCCATTCAGGGCCATGATGGTGTTTTCACACCTCTGGACATGTCCTGGCTAGTCTCATTGTTTTCCCAGTTTGTTTAGATTTAGGTTTGAGGATAGAGTTATAGATGGGAGACAAATGATGTCTGAGACCCCCATTTCTGTTCAAGGAAGGATTCTCTTTCTTGACAAAAATAGCTTCTTTAACTCCTCCTCTCAAACCAGTTCTTTTCTCTGGCCAAGATCTGGACCTCGCTGTCCTCAAAGGAGTGGCCTGTGGCTTTTAGGTGGAGATGTACGGCAGATTGCGGCCCACCCTGGTTTTCCCGTCTGTGTTGATACATCCTTTTGTGAAGTGGCTGTTTTGTTTCTCCAATGTAGCGCTCACTGCAGTCTTCACTACACTGAATGGAGTAGACCACATTGCTTTGTTTGTGGCTCGGAGTTTTGTCCTTAGGATGGACCAGTTTTTGTCTTAAAGTGTTTGTGGGTTTGAAATAGACTGGAATTTCATGTTGTCTGAAGATCCTCTGTAGATTCTACCTGGACGACTGAGGGATTTTACATACTTACCAGACATTTCTAATACGCACATAATAATGGGTGATGATTTCAACTGTGTCCTCGATGCACACACAATCTGCTCAAACTTCCCAATTATTATCTTTTTTGACTGTTTAATAAACTTGATTGATATATGGAGGCTATGCATTGCTACAGGGAGGGACTACTCATATTTTTCACAAGTACACAAATCCTACTTTAGAATAGATTATTTTTTACTTGATTCAAAATTGATTACTGATGTTATTTCATCAAAATATCACAATATTCTGATCTCAGATCATTCACTGACATTTTTGGACCTTGACTTGTGTCAGTCAAGACATTCATATAATCGGCGTTTTAACCCTTTGCTATTGACTGAAAAAAGCTTTTGCCAATTTATGACTATAAAAATAATTTTTTTGATTTTTTTTAAACCAATGACAAACAAGATGTTTCAGGTTCAGTGTTGTGGGAGACCTTTAAAGTAGTGCTATGAGGACATATTATTTCTTTTGAATTTTCTTTAAATAAAGAATGGAGACAGTGCCTCCTGGATATAGAAACTAAATTAACACAACTTGAGCAGGCTCATAAATTATCATCCTGCTCTTCTACATTACAAGCCATCCTTAAACTGAAATATGAATACATCTCAATTGTAACCAACTAATTAAAATCAGACACAAACATTTTGAGCTTGGAGATAAACCTTATAAATTGCTCTCTCATCAGTTGAGAGGCATACAGGCCAGCAGAGCAATACATAAAATACAAGCAAAATCTGGTGAAATTTTAATTGATCCTTAAGCTATCAATGAGCTATTTAAAGAATATTATGAGGAGCTTTATAAAAGCTAATGATAATATCTCTAACTGAAAAGATTGAACTTCCTAGAGTGAGTGACGCAGCAAGAGAAGCCTTAAATGCTGACATCACTATTGGGGAGATATTGAGTGCTATTAAATCTTTCCCAGGTCCGGATGGCTTCATCATTGAATTGTACAAAAAGTACGCAGACAAGATAGCTCCACTTTTGCTTAGAATGTTCACCCATTCTTCTTAAATGAAGGGATTTCCCAACACACTGAACAAGCATATTGGCTCAGTTATTCATCCCAACCAAACTGGGCTTGTACCTCCTAGTTTTTTTAGGTTGTTTTTTTTATGTTAGAAGATTGATGAATATCATGTATCACAGAGACTGGGGAAATGAAGAGGTAGTTGCGCTTAGCCTTGATGAAGAAAAGGCTTTTGACCAGGTGGAATGGGCATATATATTAACTGTTCTGGAGAGGTCAGTTTATATCATGGATCACCTTGTTATATGCACGTCCTTCCTCCTCCATTCTCACTAACCAAGAATGTTCATCACCTTTTCTTCTGCATTGCGGGACACGTCAGGGGTCCTTTAAGCCCCCTGCTTTTCGCTATGGCAATTGAGCCTCTTGCCATTGCAATCAGGAACAGTCCTATTCAACATGGATTATGTTATCTCGCTTTATGCAGACCATGTTATTCTTTATTTGTCTCAACCAGAACAATCTCTCCCCGCCTTGAAATCATTTGGTGAAATTTCAGGCTACACATTTAATTAGCAAAAAAGTGAATTTATGGTGCTGGGCGCAACTGTCTTCATCCAGAATCTGCCTTTTAAAATAACTGACAAATTAAAATATCTTGGGGTTATATTGCGGAAAAAACCCAAATTGGTTGATTCTAAAATTGAACTTTCTTGATAAAGTAGATAAATTAAAACAAGACATTGAGAAATGGAGGACTTTTCCTATTTGTATGGTAGGCCGTGTAAATGCCATTAAGATGATTTCTCTCCCAAAATTCTTGTACATTTTTCAAAATTTACCAATTTTTTTGAGTAAACAATTCTTTAAGACTATAGATTCAATCGTTCTACCTTTTATCTGGGGCTATAAAAATGATAGAATATCAAAAGTACATTTGTGTAAGCCCAAAGTGAATGGTGGCCTTGGTTTGCCTAAATTCCAGCACTATTATTGGGTGTAAATTGCAGAGTGTTGGTTTATTGGCAGAAGATGTACAAAAATTATTTAAAACCAGATATACCCCCATGGGTGGGGATTGGGAACAGTGAAGTCAACTTTAGTAGTCTTCCTGCTCTGCTCTTTTCATCTCCCATTCAGAATTCTAAAATTGATAATTTTGTGGTTTCTAATTGTGTAAGGATATTTAATCAAATAAAAAAAAGGTTGCGCTTTACCAATGACTTCTGTGCATATACCAATTTATCGCAACCATGCCTTCTCGCTATCCCTACTAGATACTTCATTTGATTTTTGGAGGCAAAAGGGAATTATAACTCTCAGAGACTTCTCTCAGTTAAAGAACAAGTTTTCTCTGCCTACTTCACACTTTTTCCCATACTTACAAATCAGGAATTATGTCCGTCAGAATATCCCAACATTTGAGAAACTGCCTGAGGAAGGATTAGTTTTTAATTTTCTTTTGAGTCCTCCAAACTCAAAGAAACTGGTCTCTGGTTTTGTAAAAAAAATTTCTGAACAAGTGGATTGTAACACTTCTGCTATAAAGAATGCTTGGGAGGAGGAGCTTTTCAAAAACAAAATTGCACAAACTTTTCCAGAGCCAAAGATGGCTTTGTTTGGGAATTTGGAAAACACATTGTGATATATGGAATGGTAATCACTAAAAAAAGTCCATCCATATACGATCCATACATACATACATATATATATATATATATATATATATATATATATATATATATATATATATATATATATATATATATATATATATATATATATATATATATATATTTTTTTTTCCCCCTTAATGCCTGGAAATATGTTTATTTTTTTCTGCCCTTATACATGTTTTGTTTTTGCTATATCAAAAAATTTAATAAACATATTTGTCAAAAAAAAAAAAATAGTTTGGCTTTGCTCCTTTTCCCCTTCTCTACATCTTTCCAGTCTCTACTGAACTAAAGATAAAAGGAGCTGCTAAACTTGAAAACTACCACTTCATGACATCACAAGGTGGAACAGAGCGTTTTGAGCTTTGGAGATGTAGACAGACTAATAATAAAGGATTACTCAAACATGTGAATGAAACAAAACACAACTCCAGGTCTGTTTTTCAGGAGGGAACAACATTATAACATGACTTAAAGCTCACAAGAGTCAATTTTGTGTAATATAGGACTTTTACTGAACTAAAAAAACAAAAACAAACTAAACTGTAACTAAAAAAAATGCCCATTTAAGTCCATGAAATGTAGTTTTTGAACTCTCCTCTTCTGTCTGTCTGAACACAGATCGTGGTCAGAGCTCAGGAGTCAAAGATAATCGAAGAAAAGGCAGCTAAGATTAAAGACTGGGTCACCATGAAACTGGGAGAGGTAAGAGGGCAGCAAAGTATTCTGGGATTATGAGAAAGACCTCTGGTTTGGATCAGAGACTTCTGATCTAGTCCAAAGACTAACTTAGCATAAGTTAGTCTTATGTTAAGACTAACTTATGTTAGTCTTTCCCCCTGTGCTCTGTACCTTCAAATCCCCATTACCTCATCTGTACATGCTGTAAATCAGTCTCTTGTCTTCCCACAGTGGTTTAGGATTAACCGTATATATATATATATATATATATATATATATATATATATATATATATATATATATATATATATATATATATATATATATATATATATATATACACATCCTCTTTACATAAAACTGAACATTATTGCATTACTTTTAAAAATTACATTTATGCAAAATCTTTATTCAAACATGGATTAAAATTCACTGACACATCCAACAATTGAATGATTACCCATTAAAAAAAAAAGGGTCTTCATGGTGATGTTAATGCTTTGGCTGCCAGTATGACATTAAACAAATATATCTCACATTTATTTAATTATAGAAGTTTTTATTTCTCAAATCTACCACAGAAACATGCTTTATTATGAGTGGGCCCACTTCTCCACAGATCTGACCTGTAACTTGGCTTGGTGATATGGCTGCTTGTCTCCATGGAGATAGTTAAATTAAATACCATACTGTAGAATATTCCGGAGATATTTATTGATTTGAAGTTCCCCAGTATGGCTTTAAGTTTCTCTATCTTGCATACATCACAGGATATTTTTATAGCTAAAAATACTTGGTTTTGTGTTGTCATGTGCCTGTCTCCATGGCGATTGCTACTACTGCTACTGCTGCTGCTGCTACTACTACTACTACTACTACTACTACTACTACTACTACTACTACCACTACTACTAATAATAATAATAATAATAATAATAATAATAATAATAATAATAATAATAACAACAATAATGCATTAGTCTTATACAGCACTTTTCCAGACACTCAAAGTCACTTTACAGTTTGGTGCATTTTTCATTCACTCTACACTCAGTGGTAGTAATAAAACAATGTTGCCACAGCCGCCCTGGGGCAGACTGACAGAATGCGGCTGCTAATGTGTGCCATCAGCCCCTCCCACCACCACCAACAGTCACTCACACACACACACACGCACACACACACACCAGAAAATGTACATACTGTACATACAAACTGCTGGCTGATCTACTTAATTTGTTTTTTTTTTGTGTGTGTTTTGCTAATTTTATTCAAAGGTTATTTTTAATGTAATTTTTCAAAAGTAAAATGTTTTTAGATGTGATTATGAAAAGTCACTTGTCACCTTTTGCTCTAAACCTCATCTTTTGCTCTAAACCTCTGAAAGAAACAAGTGTAAAATATATTTCTTCTTTTAGATGGAGCAGGAGAACCAGCAGCTGAAAATGGCCAATCAGAAACAGTCAGAACAAATAGTGCTGCTTCAGGATAAGATCCAAGGTAAATACTGCTGCCATGGTAACAAGCAATTCCCAAAATGATGCCTGGTGATGGGACCCCACTGCTCCTGACAGCTCTAACTAGAACACACACTTTTCCAATACTTTCTGAAGATGTGAGTCTGGTCACGATGAATCTCCCAGAGTTCAGATGGACATTATTGACAGGTGGATGAACCAATCAGGGACAAGCATGGTCCATTCGTATCAAAACAAATATGGTTGCTTATGAGGAAAAAAGAAAGAACAAAAGTCTTATAGGGACTGAAAAACATGGAAGATTTCTGGTTTAGTTCTGATTTAGTCTTGATAGAACTAAACCACGTCTTGGTTTAGTCTTAGTCTTGGTTTGGTCCTGGTCTAGTCCTGGTTTAGTCTTGGTTTAGTCCTGGTTTTGTTTTGGTTTAGTTCTGGTTTAGTCTTGGTTTAGTCCTGGTTTAGTTTTGGTTTATTTCTGGTTTAGTCCTGGTTTAGTCTTGGTTTAATTCTGGTTTAGTCCTGGTTTAGTTCTGGTTTAGTCTTGGTTTAGTTCTTGTTTAGGTCTGGTTTAGTTCTGCTTTAGTTCTGATTTAGTCTTGGTTTAGTTCTGGTTTAGTATTTGTTTAGTCCTGGTTTTAGTCTGGTTTAGTCCTGGTTTAGTCTTGGTTTAGTTACGGTTTAGTCCTGGTTTAATCTGGTTTAATTTTGGTTTAGTTCTAGTTTAGTCTTGGTTTAGTCCTGGTTTAGTCTTGGTTTAGTCCTGGTTTAGTTTTGGTTTACTTCTGGTTTAGTCATGGTTTAGTCATGGTTTAGTTCTGGTTTAGTCTTGGTTTAGTTCTGGTTTAGTGTTGGTTTAGTTCTGATTTAGTCTTGGTTCAGTTCTTGTTTAGTCTTTGTTTAGTCCTGGTTTAGGTCTGGTTTAGTCCTGGTTTAATTCTGGTTTAGTCTTGGTTTTGTTCTGGTTTAGTTCTGCTTTGGTCTCGCTTTAGCTCTGGTTTAGTCTTTGTTTAGTCCTGGTTTAGGTCTGGTTTAGGCTGTGTCCCATTACTCTGTCTTAAACCTTCCCCTTCCCCTTTATCTGCGTCTTTGTCTTGCCTCTCGATACCGAGCTGTGAGGGCTCGGGGTACGAATGTTCCCCTAAGAAATGGGACACCACTCGATTACCGTTTGCTTCTGTTAAGCAAATTGACTTCACACTGATTTCACCTAAAAAGTGCCACGTCAAGGATTATCGGGTACCTCAGCTCGACAAAAAACTCGCTTGTTTATACATGAAAGTTCGATGAAAACGATAACGTCGACTAAACAGACATTACTACTATGAAAACCGCAACATCAGTTCACTAAAAGTAACGTAGAACATAAGCGTCATAACTGTAAACCTGCTAAACTGTTACTTGATATTTACAACTGCTGAAAATACTTAACATTTATGAGACTCCTTGGCTGGTCGATGTGACGCTCCATCCTGATCCCAACACCTGCCTGAGCTTGTAGGCCGACCCCTTCTTTTCAAATCTGGTCGAGAGCTTACTTCGTTTCAAGAGGTGTGTAGCCCAAGGTCGTGGCCCTAGCCCGTGATCAAAATTAGAATCGAGACGCCCCTTGCCCTCACATGAACGCGCAAAACCAAGGGGTAGGGGTAAGACGAAGGGGTAAGACAAAGTAATGGGACGCACCCTTAGTTCTGGTTTAGGTCTATTTTAGTTCTAGTTTAGTTTTGGTTTAGTTCTGGACTATAGTAATAGGGTATTAGTATTGTAGTCCTACTCAACAGTCAATAGTACTTTTAGTCTATGTATGTCCTGGTTTAGTCCTTTTTTTTTTTAACCCTAGTTTAGTCAGTTCATATACTTTATGCAGACTATTTTTCCTTAAAGTTGCATTGTGTAACTTTTCTGGTGGATGGTCCATCAAATACTTTTCTCCATGGAGATGTTTTGTCTGGAATGTTTTACAGTATGGCATTAAACCTTTTTATTTCCATGGAGACCAAACCAGACCAAGTTACAGGTCAGATCTGTGGAGAGGCAACCCCGCTCACAGTCAGAATGTCTGTTTTTCTAGGTATTTTTGAGCTATAAAACCACCTGTAATTGAATAAATGTAAAGTAGAGCTGTTTAATGTCATACTGTGGAACATTCCAGGCAGAGCAATGACATATCCATAGAAACAAGCAGGTGATGGACCCCCAACCAAAAAGTTACATAGTGCTTTAAGTACAATTTACACATACATTTTAAGTACAGTTTAAATATAATTTTGTCCTAGTTTAAGACATATCCAAGACCAAAAAATATCTATGAGAAATTTAATGAATTTTACAATATAACCACTGTGGTATTGTGTGTTTGAGTCAGTTCTGTTGGAGAAGCCCCCCTCCTTGTGTGGGACCAGCTCCCCGGCGCTGGACACTCATCAGGTCCCTGTGAGTCCCCTGTTCCCCCCATGCAGGCCCGGGTCTCCTCTGCCCCAGGACGAGGGCAGGAGGCAGGGAGGGCCAAGAGGAAATACCCCCCTCTGCAACACTACACTCACAGGTACACAGGGTATGCTAAAGGGGGCTTTCTATGTCAAATGTGTCATATCAATTCCACCCAATTAGGAACAACATTGTTAAATATTAAATGTCCTGTATTACGCAAAATTGACTCTTGTGAGCTTAAAGTCATGTTATAATGTTGTTACCTCAAAAACATTTTAAAAGTGAAAAAATGCACAGCACACTCAGACGGCCAAGCTTTAACGTTTTGGCAAAAAGCCTTCATCAGATCATTTTTCTTGCTTTGGACCACAGTATACAAAATAGTTGCCAGCCCAGGTGCTCATATCCCCCACAGAGAGGTCCCACAGTGATGTCACCCAGCCAGATCAGCTCACTCCACAGCGAGAAAAAAACAGTTAGATATTTACATAAAAACATTCTCATAAAATACAAAAATAGTTTGACCATATCACAAAAAAGCATCTTAGGTCAAAGTCTACATTAATTCCGTGAGGAGCAAGAGTCATAAGTTGGTGAATCCAGAAATACCCTCTTGTTGACAGGAGCGTTTCTGGATTCACCTTAAGGAAGAGATAGGATGGTTGAAATCTACAGAATGTAGAATCAATGAGCAAAGAACTAAACTCTGTTCATTTTAGGAGAGAAAAATGTCAGTTTATTTGTAAATGACGATGACCAATGATCTCCTTCATTTCACATGAGTCACTGAAATAAACTAATCTGATTGGTTCTAATTGTTTGGTTCTAGCTTGAGGTGAGACGGAGTGGGGGACCAGACTGAAATCCCCTTGTATAAAAATTAGAGTTAGAGTTACTTTATTTTGGATATTTTACATATTTTACATATAGTCTTTATTCTTATAAATATAGAAAGACATCAAAAACATGTACATTTAACGAAAAGAAAGAAAAAAATTGTTATAAACAAAAATCAAAAAAGGCGTAGGAAGCATATCTTATTTTAACCCTACCGAACCCTAATTTACAATATTCAACATACATGATGTTCTTTTGTTTGTTTCCACTATCACAGTAACGTGTGTAGATCCCTCAGTCATCCAGGTAGAATCCATGGCAAAAGGAGAAATTCAATTTGTCAACTGGACAGAGTTTATTTGGTTGAATACGTTTCGCAGCTCATCCAAGCTGCTTCTTCAGTT
>CM057102.1:27136279-27146279 GCA_029959045.1 Taenioides sp. WSHXM2023 | reverse complement strand
CTTCTAGTTATTCTTGGCATTGACTCCGTGGCCATGAATCTGTGTTTATGAATCCACAATCTGAATTTAGTCCACCAGGGTATCAATCTGTTTTTAGTGTCTACTTACCTTGATCTATCCCCTTTAAACACCTTTAAAACTCGGACTAGTGGACCCTCGGACTAGTGGACCCTCGGACTAGTGGACCCTACCCACGGAACGCTACAATGGGCCATCTTCACGTTTACGTCATAAAACTGGCAGAAAACTGGCAGACGTTTGGAAACATACGGATGACGACTTCCTTTAGTGATAGTAACTCTGACAAGATCTGGGAAAACTGAGAAAATGTCCCAGTTTTCTTCATCTAGATGTCATTGTATTTTTTCTTTTTTCCTTTTATAAATTACCTATTAATTTGTGTGTTATGATTTGTCTCACTTAAATTAAAAAAAAAAAAAAAGATGTCATTGTAGCGTTCCGTTATGTTCAACAGATCAACAGTTCCAACCAGCTGTCTTTGAGTGACACTGAAGATCCGATTAGAGTCCCGTCCTCATGGAAAGCTTTGGCAGGTTGTGAAGACGCTGCTGCTGAATCCTCGGTTTTATCACATGCCCAGTGTCGGGAACTACACCGGAAGTCGTCATCCGCATGTTTCCAAACGTCTTCCGGTAAATGGGAATAGGTCCTATAAGCTGATTACGTGATTGGCAGGTGGATTAGCAAATCAGGGATTAGCTAATTGGTTTTTAGTCGACTACAGTCCTAGAAATGTCCTGATCACTCAAGCCTCAAAGCAGAACCTAACAGCATCACGAATCAACCAAAATACACTCTTATTACATGTTTGAAGAGATGGAGATGTTACTGCTTTGTCTGGAATGTTTCACAGTATGGCATTAAACCTTTCTATCTTCATGGAGACCAAACCAGACCAAGTTACAGGTCAGATCTGTGGAGAGGCGACCCTGCTCACAGTCAGAATGCCTGTTTTTCTAGGTATTTTTCAGTTACAAGACCACCTGAAATTGAATATACAGTACTAGTATGTAAGGTAGATCTGTTTAATGAGAGCAATGATGTATCCATAGAAACAAGACCATGACGGACCTTGCACCAGAAAAGTTACACAATGCACCTTAAGCACGTTTTTTGTCTTCTAGCTTATAAATTCCCATCTCCAGAATAATGATTTCGCTGGGCTTTAATCTTTTATGGCGCATTGTTTCGAGTTCGTTTAATTCAGAGAGACTTTGGCCCTGAGCTGGAGACAGACGCAGGATGTACAGGCAGAATATAAAACAGTATTAATGACGGAGGAGGCCAGAGGAGGGACCAGACAAACGACAAATCTCCAGTTTATGCTTTTAACAAATCATCATCTCCTTCTAACGCAGAGGATACAGGGGGACACTTTCAGACAGAATTTATACTTTGCAGCTAATGTCCTCAACTTTCCCCGGTGGTGTGATGCTAACTAGAAGCACTGCTCTGTCTGAGGAGTGTTTAGACTCAAAGGTGCATTAAGTTTTCTGGTAGAGGGACTGTCATCAGATTTTTTTTTTTTTTCATGGAGATGTTATTGCTTTGTCTGGAAAGTTTCACAGTAGGGTTTTAAATGTTTCTGTCTGCATGGAGAACAAACCAGACCATGTTGCAGGTCAGATCTGTGGAGACACGGTATTTTTGAGCTGTAAAACCACCTGTAATTGAATAAATGTAAAGTAGAGCTGTTTAATGTCATACTGTGGAACATTCCAGGCAGAGCAGTGATATATTCATAGGAACAAGCAGGTGACGGAACCTCAACCAAAAAGTTACACAATGCACCTTTAAATCTGAGCTTTATTTTAACACAGCCTGACCAGAAAGAGCTGGTTTAGCTGGAGTTTAACAGGTGAGCTGGTTTGTGCTGTTAAACAAATCAAACTCCTAAACAGGACCATGAACGCTCGCACTGATCACAGGAAAATCAAAATGTGCTCTTTAAATCCATTTCGTATTTTTTCTTGAGTTTTCGGACTTATCTTAAAACTTTTTGGACAGTGTTTGCTAATATGTGCATTGTGTCACCATGGTAACTGCTGAACATTCCATCATAGAGATACACATAGTCACAGAACACCCCAGCGTGATGTCACTGCGAAGTATGAATAGCTCCTTCCAAAGAAACTCAAAGACCCTTTACAAAAAAGAAAAAGACTGCAAAATACAACAAAAATAACAGAGACATTTTTGGAGATTACAATGTGGAACCGTTGAGTTTTTAACATTTTATATAGATTGTATTGAAAGAAGTGCTTCAATTTAAAGGTGCACTGTGTAACTTTTTGGTTGGGGGTCCGTCACCTTCTTGTTTCTATGGATATGTTATTGCTCTGCCTGGAATGTTCCACAGTGTGACATTAAACAGCTCTACTTTACATTTATTCAATTACAGGTGGTTTTACATCTCAAAAATACCTAGAAAAACAGACATTCTGACTGTGAGCGGGGTCGCCTCTCCACAGATCTGACCTGTAACTTGGTCTGTTTTGGTCTCCATGAAGATAGAAAGGTTTAATGCCATACTGTGGAACATTCCAGACTAAGCAATAACATCTCCATGGAGAAAAGCATTTGACGGACCCTTAACCAGAAAAGTTACACAATGCAGCTTTAAGATAAGAAAAACAACAACTCTTTGTACTTAAAATAAGAAACAAAATCAAATCTTGCTTGAATTAAGTAAATCACACGTATTCCACTGGTAGATTATTTTATTTGCTAAGTTGAATTTACTCCAAAAAAAAGTTCTCATTTTAAGTCATAACATGGTAGAAAGCTAAAAAAGAAATTGATTTTGCACAATACTTTAAACTCATATTCGCACCTTTTCCATGTTATTTTTACCATCAAGCGTTTGTCTCTCTGTGTACATTTCTCATGAGTGGATATAGATGTTTTAGAGAGTGGAGAGGTGTTTTTTCCTGCGCTCCCTGAATGTGTCTCTGTGCTGCTTTCATTGACTTTTAGAGAAATGGATTTGACGGTTGACTCCAGGGACAGTTTTAGACGCACCTCTCAGGCTATTTCTGACCCCACGAAAATAGAAAGACATCGTTCAAAAGGACCTGTTATTTTGTGATTGCTTTGTACTGAGTTTGAACTAAAGTGAAAGTGAAAATAACTGTTTAAAGGTGCATTGTGTAACTTTTCTGGTGGAGAGTTCATCAAATGCTTTTCTCCATGGAGATGTTATTGATTTGTTTGGAATGTTTCACAGTATGGCATTAAACCTTTCTATCTTCATGGAGACCAAACCAGACCAAGTCCCAGGTCAGATCTGTGGAGAGGCGACCCCGCTCACAGTCAGAATGTCTGTTTTTCTAGGTATTTTTGAGCTATAAAACCACCTGTACTTGAATAAATGTAAAGCTGTTTAAAGTCATACTGTGGAACATTCCAGACAGAGCAATGAGATATCCATAGAAACAAGCAGGTGAGAGATGCTCCACCTCATTTGTGTTTCAGTCATAATCTGAGGGACTTCTGTCGGTACCATTTTCAATTACAGTTTTCTGTTTTAGCTTAACAAATGACAATCTGTCCCCCTTTTTACTGCTGGTGGGTAAAAAAATTGGTCAAAAATAGGGACAACTAGGACATTTCTTATATAAAACTAACAAACCAGTGGTTTTGGAGAAATCTGCTGGAACAGGGGACACAGGGCTCAAAACTGGGACTGTCCCGGGTAAATAGGGACGCTTACGTGAGCTCCAGCGTGACAGATACTTGTATGATTATTATTAGTCCATAAATATTTGAGCTGATCTTTAATTATGATAGAAATCAAGTTTTTTCAGAGTTTATTGGACTTTTTTTTACCCAGATGCCAGAGTCACGTGGCCTGAATGTAGAGACCTGCGTGTCTGAATCGCTGTGTGAACGAGTGCACTGTAGAGGGCGCTAATGAGTGTGGGCCTATGTAGCGAATGAGGGGTTAGGGACTAGGGTGGACATTCGGACACAGCCCTACTCTGCAAATGGACTTTTCAGAGCTTTTAATCAATTATAGTTGTTTCCTTCTCATTGACCTTCTAAAGTTGTATTTAGACTTGTAGAGAGTTAGACTTAGACAAACCTTATTGATCCACAAGGGAAATGATTTGGATACAGTAGCTCACTCATCACAATATAATATAATAACAGAGAGTAACAACAAAGATTGATAGCTCCAAAGATAGTATTTGGAGTGATTCTGAGCGTTCCCCATCTCCTCCTCTCTTCTTCTCCTTTCTCTTTGACAGTTTGAGTGCATCTAAATGAACAAATGAACCTCCCCGTTGCCCTGTTGTAAGTTTACGCTCTCAAACCTGCCTAAATATTTCAGAGGAGATCAAAATAACTGCTCGCCGTCTCCATGGCGATGATCGGGGAGGGACTCTGGCAGATTTAAGTCGATGTTTTAACCTCATTCTGCCACAGCGCCTCACTCAGAGTTTGTCAAAGAGAAACAACAAATGTGAGACGCTCCAGGGAGAGGTTTATATGAGAAATAAACAACAGCTTATGGAAAAATATGAAAAATATAAAGTATTTGTTTAGTTTGCTTAAAGGTGCATTGTGTAACTTTTCTGGTGGAGGGTCTGTCATCTGATTTTTTTTTTCCATAGAGATTTTAAGCAAAGCAATAACAATTGCTTTGCTTAAAATGTTCCACAGTAGCATTAAACTGATCTGTCTTGCATTTATTCAATTACAGGTGTTTTTATTGCTTAAAAAAAAAATATGAGCCCTGTTGCCTCTTCACAGATCTGATGTGTAACTTGCCTTGGTGGTGTTGGTTTTTTGTCTCCATGGAAAAAGATATGTTTAATGCAATACTGTGGAGCATTCTGGAAAAAGCAAAAACATGTCCCCAGATACGATATACGATATATAGCTTCTACGATATATAAGAGAGCCCAGGAACCGCACTGTTAGCGTCACTACTTCTGTCCAGTTTTATCTCAGTGAGGTTTTTACTGAGTTGTGCTCAAATTAACAAATATTTAAAGATAAGGCAGAGAACAGGAGCTGTGGGTGGATGTCACTGACCACATGTTAAAAAGTACACAAAGAAAATGAATATTTAAGTGGAGGACAGTTCTCTGTTTAGAAAGAGACATGTTTGTGTCTCAATGCTAACTGCTAATGCTAATTTTGAGGCATAAATATTAAAACACCACCACAAACTCAAGTATTTTACAAATAAAAACAATTGGATAGTTTTGACTTTAATTAATCTGTATTCTAAAAGTTTGTTTATTTTATGTTTTATGATTTAGTTAGCATTGAGACGCAGTGAGCTAGCTAGCATGCTCCTGTGCACAGACCTATTGCAATGCTGATTTTTTTCTTAATTACAAAAACGATCCAATCAGAAAGCAGAATGAGCCTCGCGTGAGCAACGCAAATGAGTCCCGTAGTTTTCACCACTGAATGACATGCAAAAAAACACATTTGAGTCTGAAGGAGAGGTCCCTGAAACTCCATCTTGGCTCTGTGGCTGCCTCCAGTCAGTCCAGTTTAACTCAAAATGAAGCAGGAGGTGGTGTAATGAGCCTGTGTGCTGGACCCTGGTTCTCTGCAGCAGGAGGAGAGACGTGTGGCTAGATTCATGTTGGAGTTTTATTTTTAGCCTGAGCAAAAACATGGGGCATACACACAGCAGATGTGTAGTTGTGTGTAGAAGGAATGTTTGTGTTGAAAGCAAAGGAAAGCTTCAGGATTCATTTATTTCAAATTAAGTGATTATAGATCTCAATATTCACTTGGCACTGTGCCTGGTTTTTACTGTCTTAAAAACATGATAAACAGAACTGGAGAGAGAGGGAGAGGGACTTTATTAATCCTGAAGGAAATTCAAGTTTTGCTGCAGTAAACTGTTTCATTCCATTGTGCGTTTCAGTCCCTTTGTGTCTCAGTCAAAGGTCTCAGTGCAGTTTAACGGGAGGACTGGTCAGCGAGGGTCAGCAGATCTGTGTCAGGGCAATTTGAGGAGAGGAAGAGCCAAAAATGTCCCTCCTCTGTGTCCTGCAGCATAACAGCAGCCTCCAGTATTTCCTCTGGAAGGTCTTCTGTCACATTTTACTGTCACATATGGTGTAAAAAGCCTGCATCTCAAATGTCCAAAGCTAGCTCCTTAGATAGCTCTGTTGTTAGCCTCTTGCACAGTTTCCAGGGATATGGGGGGAAAAAAACAGTTCACTTCACAAAATCCAACTGTCCCTGAACTTCTTAGTTGGTCAAAATCCCATGATTAAAAACTGAGTTCAAAAAAAGTTTCAAAAACTGCTCAGTATGTGAGTCAAGCAGCCACAAGAGCAGCAGATTATGTGGTGTCTTGATGGAGCTCTCCTCAGAGAGACTCGGGTCTGAGTCATTGGTTCAGTCTATTTCCTGTGACTCAGCCTGATGCATTTACATGTCATTAAAAGCAGAAGCTGCTAACATCATCATTATGTGTGGGGATTATTTCTCTGTAAGAATGAGTTACTTTAATATTAAAGGCCCTGTAGCCTGTTTTTCCCCCATGGATTTGAGTAGAATGTGTCTTACCCCAGTACAGAAATATTATATAAGCAGCTCTTGAGGTCAAAATAAGTCAGCTGTGTACTGTCTGCATTCAGTTATAAAGTGTTTTTACATCACGTTTTTAAGACAGAAACAAATCAGGTACAGTGACTTTAATGACACCATTTTGTTCCCTCGCGCTCTTCGCTCTCTCGCTCTCTGTGATTGTGTGAAAAAAACATTATTTATATCTTTGTAGAGTTATGTAACAAGCTCAAGGTAATAGGCATGAGATGTAAATGTAATTACAGACGAGGAGGGAGATGAGCAAGAGAGAGAGAGAAAGGGAGAGAGGGAGAGGAGAAAGAGGCAATAAAGAGAGGGAGAGGAGAGAGGAGGAGAGAAAGAGAGACAGAGGGAGAGGGTTGAGAGGGAAAGGAGAGAGGAGAGAGAGAAGAGGAAGAACGAGAGGAGGAGAGAGAGAGGATAATAGAAGAGGGGAGGGGGGGGCGAGGAAGGAGAGAGAGAGAGAGAGAGCTTAGTTTTGGCTGGGAGTTCGGTTAGAAAAGACCAAAAAGTCAAATACTGAATTCCATCTTTTTTCCGACAGAGTTTTCGGGTAGTTCTGCAGTTTATTTTACAATTCAGATTTAGTTCAGTTTTAAACACATCCAGGAGCAGAAGATCTGAGAGAAAAATGAACTGACAAACTCCAAAAATCCCATGTATTATCACAATGGAAATTTACATCCATCTTCTCCCCCTTAATCCGGCTGGGCGCACTGCCCATTACTCTGTGCACCAGACCCAGACCCCTATGAACCCCTCTGCAGGTGGTGAGCCCACAGGAGGGAGGAATTCCTTGACGGTCCTTGATTGTGAACTGTTCATAGGGGTGTTGCCTGTTTTTGGTTGATGGGGGGAAACCGGAGTACCCGGAGGAAACCCATCCAGACACGGGGAGGAAACATGCAAACTCCACACAGAAAGGCCCGGGCGACCCGGGGATCAAACCCGTAACCTTCTTGTTGTGAGGCATGAGTGTTGCCACTCAGCCACCGTGCCGCCCGATGGAAATTTCTTCTTTGGATTTGACCCATCCTTCAGCATCACAGGGTTAAACCTACATTTGACCCATCCCATCTCCAGATCTTGAGCTGGACTTGGTCAGAACTACCTTAGCTGGAGGATTTGACCTGTTGTACATGTTTTGGGCTAATGGAGGAAGCCCACTCAGACACAGGGAGAACATGCAGTAGTAGTAGGTAGTAGTAGGTAGTAGTAGGTAGTAGTAGGCAGTAGTAAATAGTATAATTTAGTAGTAGCTTAGGAATCAAATCTGGAACCTTCCTGCTGTGAGGCGAGAGTAGCCACTCAGCCACCATGCAAAGGTCTGAATTACAGAGTTAGCAGCTTTTACACATGAAGAAGACCCCATGGGAGGGCATCTGACACACAGGGAGGGCATCTGACACATAGTCAGGGCATCTGACACATAGGGAGGGCATCTGACACATAGGGGCAGCTAGGTCTCTGCAGAAAACACTGAAAAATTGCTAGCCTTTGTGGCCATTCAAGTTGTGCTTTGATTTTATTTTGAGAAGCTGTTGCTGTTTTATTAAAAAGATTGACTGAAGAGAAAGAAAGATGGAGGATAGAGAAGAGAGAGAAAGAGAGAGAGAAGGGAAAGGCAGAGGTAGAGAGAGCACGAGGGAGGGATAGAGAGAAATGTCAAGATACTAAAATGTCAAACTTGATTTCGATACTATGGAATAGACTCCATACTCAATACTGATTCTGGAGAGATAGAGAGAAAGGGAGGAGGGAGAGGAAAGTAGAAGCGATGGATGGATGGATGGAGGGGGCGACTGGAGGAAGGATAGAAATAGAAGAGAGGAGGGAGAGTAGAGGAGCAGATAAAGAAGAAGCAAGAGAAGAGATGGATAGAGGGGAGACGGGGGTAAAATATGAAGAGAGAGAGAGCAAGAGGAGAGAGGAGGAGGAGAGGAACCGATATAGAAGAAGCAAGGGAAGCGATGGATAGAGGGGAGAGCGGGGTAAAAGATAAAGAGAGAGGAGGAGGAGAGGAACAGATAAAGGAGAAGCAAGAGAAGAGATGGATAGAGGGGAGACAGGGGTAAAAGATGGAGAGAGAGAGAGCAAGAGGAGAGAGGAGGAGGAGAGGAACAGATACAGAAGAAGCAAGGGTAGCGATGCATAGAGGGGAGGATATAAGGAGAGAGGAGTGGAGGGGAGAGATAGGAGAAAGCGAGAGAGAGAGAGAAGAGAACGAGAAAGAGCGACATCGTCCTTTGGTCATATGACGCGGGCAAGTTTCCGTGGCGACAGCAGCTGTAGAACGTGGATGACATCGGCGTGAATCGCGGAGCACGTCTGGAGGAGGAAGGAGGGAAGCAGCACGTTTGTTTGGATGTGTTTTTTAGACGAAAGGTTTGGGGAAGAGAAGAGGTAAGATGAGATGAAAAATGGAGAGGAGGAGAGGAGGAGGAGAGAGGGAATGTGCACTGGGTTTTAAATATTTCAATGAATTTGTTTACAAAATTGTGTGAAATTTTGTCTGAAATGTGGAGGACAGGAGCCGTTAGGGATTTTCATGAGGAGATTTTTTAGTTTGTTTCACTAAACGTATTTTAAAGCTTTGGGGGGAAATATGGAGGATCAGAGGAGACAGGAGATGTGGTACAGATGAGGTACAGTATGTAAGTAACAATTTGAAAATAAGAATTTTGAATATTTGAAAATTTTGTGAAATTTGTTTAATTTTTATTCAGCAGTTAGTAACATGATTGTCTGAAATGAGGAGGAGTCAATAGGGATTTTCATGCAGATTTTTTAATTTGTTTACTAAATGAAGTGATAATTAGATTTTTTTTTAAATATTTGAAAACAAATTTACAAAATTGTGTGGAATTTGTTTAATTTGAAGTGAGGAAAAAAATGTTGAAATGTGAATTTGTTGAAATAATAGGAAAGAGAAAATTGAATATTGAATACTAAATGAAGTAACAATTAGTAAGAAAGTATTTTGAAAATTGGAACAAAAACAAATTGGAGAAAAAATTGGAGGAATTTGTCTAATTTCTATAGTTTATTAGTTGATTGTTTAAAATAATAGGAAAGACAATTTTCAACTTTGAATGTTTACCAAATGAAAATATTTTTTGAATATTTAAAAAAACAAGTGATTTTTGATTGTCAGTAGTGTGATTGTCAGAAATCAGACAGTAGACAGGTGGAGATGGAGATTTTTTTTTTTTTTTTTTTTTTTTTTTTTTTTGTCCTGAGGTGTTTTAAAAAGAGGAAAGATCTTAAATATGTAAATATAAATGAAGTGACACTCATTAGGTCAGTTATAATGACATTTAAAGGGCCCATATTACAATTTTTAATCTGTTCTAATGTAATTCTCATCACACACAGACCTGGAGTTGTGTTTTGTTTCATTCATACATGTTGAACA